>JAPZDT010115953.1:0-14025 GCA_029814675.1 Acanthurus coeruleus | reverse complement strand
CTGTTTAAACTTTGAGCTTTGATTGGCTGACTGAAGCTTCCTCATTGGTCATCGTCAGTGAGATGAATCATGGGAGCTGAAGTCAACTTGTGACAAACAGCTGCAGGGCTGCGACAGGTTTAAATCCCCGCTGTGACTCACCTGTTTGTGTCGGGACGCGACACAAAATCCAGTCTGTGCAGTTTTATTGGGCAGAAAAATTACAAACAGCAGCATGAAACACTCAACCAGCTGTGAATGACAGAAAACGAGTCTGTTCTCTGGTTTAACGTCTTTAACGTCTCACACACTCGACTTTCTGTGGACCTGCATCTGGACACCAAACGTCAGGAACTCAGAGGAACACTGAGGAACACTGAGGAACACTGAGGAACACTTGGCCTCGCTTTGTTCTTCTCATCCAACAGAAAACTGAGAAGCTTTCAGATGATTTCAATCATCAATTAAAAAAATAAATGAAAGATTCATCTCAGATGTTTTCACAGTTTCACCTTGATGAGCACAGAGTCGTCCTCCGTCGCTCCTTTAAAGACCGAGAAACTTCCTCCATCCACAACTTTGGAGTAGATGTGATAGAGCACGCCCCCTGGTGGACACAAAACAACACACCTCCAATTAATAATCAATACACGTGATGGATGCAGAGCCTCAGCATCACTGCTCATCCTGTGAGGAGCAGAAACACTCAGCAGGATCTGATCTCAGCTCAGTTTGTCCTCCTGATGATGATCGAATGTGACAGTGTCACTGCTCAGGAGATCAGTATTGATCCAAGCACAGGCGGAAAACTGATCAGTCAAAACAAAATTCATCAGCAACAATCACTTGAGTCTCTTCAATGATCGGAAACAAAAAGTGACTCCGGAGTTTTGTTTCCCGTCAAACTGCAGACGTCACTGCGGATCAAACGACCGATTGATTAACTGAGACGAGAAACGTCTGATGAACTGATCATGAAACCGATCAGAGTTACCCAGCTGCAGACAGCTGTGCTCCTCCACAGCAGGAAGGGGCCGCGGCTCTGAGTGGAGACCCGGAGAGGAAGTGACATCACTGAGATTCAGCAGCCGCCGTCGCACGTCAGGGTCACAGGGATCCACAGCGCCCCCAGCTGGCGGAGAGACAGAGTGAAGGGCTGTTAGTGAGCCGACATGAGGACAGAAACATTCAGGTGATCAGCAGAGAAACAGCCTGTAAAAGCTCCGATTACTCTGGTACTGGATTACTCTGACACTGGATTACTCTGACACTGGATTACTCTGACACTGGATTACTCTGGTACTGGATTACTCTGGTACTGAGTGAAGCTCACAAACAGGAAGCTCCTCAGTGACTCTGCATCCTGTCTGAACATGAGCATCAGAGCAGTTACCCAGTGATGTCACGTGGTCGGGCTCCTCGTCCAATGGGCTACAGCCTCCCAGTGATGTCACTGAGGTGGCCTCCACGCTGGTTTCCTGTATCGGACTCAGCTTCTCTCTGGTTTTGGATGCAGGTCTCTGGGAGACGGCGGGGGGGCGGGGCTCTTCTGTCCCTCCCTGATCACCTGACATCATTTGAGGAAACATCAAACACAGAGTCACAAAGCAGCAGAGACGCCGTCAGACTCCATGTGGACGTCAAATCGACTCGTTGACTCTGAGCTTTCAGTCTGGATTTGAATCAAAGTTCCTGTTCAGGTGCTTCTGTTCTCACACCTGTAACACCTGACAGGTGAGAACAGAAGCAACAGCAGAAACGTTTCAGACAAATCAAACATAATCAGCAGGTTCCAGAGAAGATACAAGACGACACCTGGAGAAGATGTGATGAAGCCGTTTGGTGGAGCAGAGAGGAGGTTCGACTGGGTCACATGATCAGTCTGCTGAGGTTCAGAAACAGGAAGAGACAAAGAATCAGAGCAGAGTCGAGTCTTTGGAGACCAAATCTGAGGACAAGGAACAAAGCATGCTGGGAAACCTGATCATCACAAACTACACTGTGTGTCAAAGGAAACTTCTAACGGGAAAAAACTGTTGTTGATCTGGTTTCTGAGCTCGACTTCACACTGAAGGACGAGAGGCTGAACAGGAAACGCACCTGAGAGGCTTCAGAGCCGCCGACCGCACCTGAGACACAGAACACACAGGTGATTACTGCACAGCAACACCTTCAGACTGACTCACCTGTCTGTGTGAAACCACAGACTCACCTGTCCGTGTGAAACCACAGACTCACCTGTCCGTGTGAAGACACAGACTCACCTGTCCGTGTGAAACCACAGACTCACCTGTCCGTGTGAAACCACAGACTCACCTGGCTTCGGGAGCTGGATCTTCAGACAAAGGCCTCTCTCGTCAGGTCGGAGGAAAACATCATCCAGCAGCTCGTTCCTGTTGGATGAAATCATGACGACTTTGGTCACAGGTGATTCTCGCGGCGGTTGGAGAACATGAGCGGTGTGTTTATTACCCAGCAGGCTGTGCGGCAGACGGCTGCAACTCATCATATATCTGGAAGGGGGTGATGGCTGAGACGTGGTCACCGACCTGCGGGGAGGAGCCTTCAGAATCCACCTGCAGAGACCCAGGTGAGAGACGTCAGCTGAGTCTGTCATTGGCTGGTTTAAGGTCACATGACTCACCATCAGCGTGTTTGGTCCACGAACGAGGAAAACAAAACCTTTAAATCTACAAATCTTTCTCTGAAAAGACTTCCTGTGTGACAGACCTGTGACCGTGTGCAGAGTGTTTCACATCTATCTGTGACGTCTGTGGTGTCAGTGATGTCAGTGGCGTCAGCAGTGACCTGTTGTTGTTGTTGTCTCCTGAGCAGCAGCAGCTTCTTCTTCTCCTCCAACTCCAGACTCAGCTGCTCCTTCAGCTCCGCCATGCATCTCAGTTTCTCTGCAGGAAACAAACAGAAACACCTGAGGTCAGCGAACGTGTCTTGAGGTCAGCGAACATGTCCTGAGGTCAGTGAACGTGTCCTGAGGTCAGTGAACGTGTCCTGGGGTCCATGAAGACGTCCTGGGGTCAGCAAACGCGTCCTTGGGTCAGCGAACGTGTCCTGAAGTCAGCGAACGTGTCCTGGGGTCATTGAAGACGTCATGAGGTCAGTGAACGCGTCCTGGGGTCAGTGAACGCGTCCTGGGGTCAGTGAACGCGTACTGAGGTCAGTGAACGCATCCTGGGGTCAGTGAACTAACCCTCCAGCTCCTGTTGTTTCTTCTTCTTGAATCTCTCAGCTCGCAGCTATTCGAAGCTGAACTATTCTCCATCTCTCATGAGCAGCTCTTTACAGTAAGCACTCCTCTGATTGGCCCCGTCCTCCTCCTGAGGCCCCGCCCCTCTGCTCAGGTGTGTCAGTGATGACGGCCCGCTCTGACAGGCCGACCTGCAGCCGACAGGTAAAGAGCTGCTGAGGCAACACAACATGACATGAGTTCAGCTGTTAGAATTTAAGTGTGAAACATGAATCCAGGTTGTTTTTGTCCTCATCAGGCTTCTGTACTCGAACGCACCCACCGTGGGTGAACAGACGTTTCCACCTGCATCTGAGGCCCCTCAGCCATGACTGCACCTGGATCTGACGGACCAATCAGAACACCTGATCATTTATCGACATAACTGTGTCATGAAAACATTAATAATAAAAATGTCCTCAGCTGACTCTGTCATTATTACAAATATCTTTTTTTACTCTTTTTATTTGTTTAAAAATGTCTCTGATTTGTTTCATTATTGAGACAAATTTCAGTCATTTCAACAACGAAATTATGAGCCTGTAAGTTTTTATTTAATTTACAGTAAAATCAGATTCACTGATTCTCACTGTGACATAAAAAACCTGTAAAGTCTGAGAGACGAACTCAGGTTCAGGTCTGGGTTCAGGTCTGGGTTCAGAAACCAGCAGACCATCAGTGTGAGTCTTTGTTCAGCACAAAGTTACCGGAGAAACCTGAAACACACCTGCTGTTCACAAACAACGACCAGAACTCAAATATACGACCAGTTTCTGTTGACCTCGAATGCGTCGAACCGACAGAATTAAACGGACATTTGATCTCAAACCACATTTTAAATATTTATCTGCCAGCGGACAAGTTTACGGTAAAACGTCAGAAAGTGACGTTAATGTTTGTACCGGTGCGCCTCGAGTCGGTCAGCGTCGTTAAAATCCGTTAAAACTACGTTCAGCTTCAGTCTGAACGTGCTCGTGTGTTCGTTTCTTCTTCGCGGCGTCTTTCATCAGATTAAAGATTCGGTTTTCTTACCGGAAAGTTAAAAATGTCCCGGAATATCAAAACAGCATCAGCTCAGCTTGTTGTCAAACTTTTAAATTCCAGCGGCTGATCTGATTGGACGATTCTCCGTAACTTATACGTCATTTCCGCTGAAGGGTTTCATGTTGTTATAGCTCCCCCGCTGGTTGGAGTGTGTACTGCACGCTGAAGGAGTGACTGCTTAACACGGGCATGACTTTGAACGCATCTCTCAGATGTTCTGACACACTCTCACGTTTACACTCATTTTCCTCCGTAACGTGTCACAGTTTTGCGGGGACCCGCACCTGCATCCCGCACTGAGGCCAAGACCCCCGAGATCAGTTCAAGGAAATACAAACACGTGAGAGCTGATTTTTCCTGCAGCAGGATGATGGAGGATGAAGACAGACCTTCTTCCAGCTGCAGTCTGTGGATGGGAGGATGTATCTTTAAAAAATAACTAATGTGATTTATTTTGAAATGTCACCCTTTTTCTCGTTTTTTAAAATAAAGTTGAAGGAAAAACAACAAACATTTTCCTACAAATCCGTCTTTAGTCTGCAGTCTGGATTTCTGTATTGTTTGATTTGATAAAACACGGCTGGAGCGTAGACACGTGAAATATTCACCACTGTAATTTGTTTATACATGTTAAAAGTTTCCTTCTTTATGATGTAAACGATCTCTGACACTAGAAGTCACATTTTCATTCTAAAGTTTGCAATAATGACACCAGATCAAATATTAAATATTTTGATTTTTAAACATGTTGACTTTTATTTTGAAGACACATTGGGAGAGCTTCCGGTGCGTGACTAACTTGGTTCAACTTGACGCAGTCGGTCTGTGTTAAAACAGCTGGATGAGTCCAGCTGTGGCTCCAGATGATGGGGGCACCGGAGCGGGAGGCTGACGGGTCTCTGCCGGTCTGAACACTCTCCGCTGCGGCTTGGTTTGGACTCACGCACCGCCTCCTGCTCCACCAACCCGGATCCTGACCCTGAAGTCTCACCAGACCCAGCGGGAGCATCATGCGGGACCCGCGGACGTGGACGCCCGCACTCGGCCCGGCGGAGCGGGGAAAACCAGCCACCTACACCGGAGAGAAGAAGGCGAGGCTGCTGGCCAAAGCCAACCAGAAGTGGGTGCGACTGGCCACCGTGGTGCTCTACGTCCTGTCCGTGTCTCTGGCCGCCGCCGTCCTGGCCGTTTACTACAGTCTCATGTGGACACCCACAGCCGGACCCGGACTGAGCCGGACCGGGACCGGGGAACCGGGAGAAGCGACCTCTGACAGGAATACTGAACCCTGCACAAGTACTCAGAAAAATAATCAGACTAAAAGCGAAATGATGAATGTGATAAACAACAGTTCGTTTGATACTAAAATTGATACAAACTCTAATTTGACCAATCAATCGGATCGAAGCAGCCGCAGATCCGGGTCAGCGGAGACCTCTCCCGGGGACTCCGCTCAGGGTCCCCCGGTCCCCTCCACCGGAACGACCGGACAGGGCTTCACCTCCACGGTCCCGATGACCGCCGGGCCGCCCGCAGTGACCGCGGACGATCCGTCCAGCCTGCCGACGCATCGGGCCGCGGGGGGGCGAGACCCGCAGAGCGACTGGCCCGGGTCCGGGTCCGGGATGGAGGAGGTCGGAGAGGGAGGAGAGCAGGTCCGGAGATAATGAGAGTTTGATGACGGACACTTTGTTTGTGTTTATGAACTCACTTTGTTTCTTTCTGTTTAAAAACGTGAAACAGCAGCAGCTCGTTCAAAAGTCTTTTCAAAATAAAGTCCATGTTTCAGTTCATTTAGTGTGACTCGATGCTATTAAAGATACCTGAAGTGCAGCTCATCTGATCTGAAGTCAGTTTCCTTCATCTGTCTTTAAGTTCCACTGCTGTTCATTTATTTTTAACATTTTATATATTTTAAAAGGCAATTTTACAACAAACCTTTGATTTCAGATTTCCAGATTTCTTTTTTGATTTTGTGAAAAAACTTGAACAAAAGGAGTTTTGTGCTTTTGTTAAAACTCATACCATTAAATGGCTTTGATTTTAAATTTGATAAAGTGTTTTAATCTTTTACAATCCAAACTGAAAACCAAACTAAACCCCTGAAAACACCCAACAGTTTCTCCACGTGAGGCTCGGACAGGAAGGCGGGTTCAACTTCCGTTTCCTTCCGTCAACCTGCTGAGAAACTCGACTCCTCTCACTTTCATTCACATTCCATCAAACCGCTGAATCGGTTTTCTCGGGACACTTTTCAGGACTCTGGGATCAAACAATCAAACGACACCTGACAACATTTCTCACACGAGCGACACCTGCCGACACGCACGAGCGCCCTGCAGGCAGCGGAGGAGGGAGGCGTTCACTTCCTGTCCGTTCATCTCAGGTTCGCTGCAGGAAGAAAGTCATTACCAACAAACACATCCTGTTTATTTCACATCCCGCTGAGACTTTTCTGAAACACTCCTGCTGACAGGAAATAACTGCTGTGCTGTTGTTTGGTTTTAAAGTCCCTGTACTCGAGTATTTTCTTGTACTTTTTACTGGACTGCAGTACTTTTACTGCATGGAGTGGGTCATACTGTAGTACTTGTACGGATGTGAGGACTGCGTGGATTTAAAAGAACTTGAAAGTTCACTGTTGTTGTTTGTTTCTTGACTTCAGAGAATAAAAAACCACAAATGAGGCGTTTTAACTTTTATTTCTGTGATCGACAGTCGACAAACCTGCTGTTTCCACATTTTAAAACCAAACTGTTTCCAGATCAGTTTATCGCTGTTACAGACTCACGTTCAACTGGAAATGGGTCTTTTTTCATGTTGTTTCTCATGACACTCTGTTAAATGTTACGACATGTGTCACAGTGAATCATTCCTCAAGTTTTTACACTCTGTTCTTCATTAAAGTTCAAACGGCCTCCTGCTCCCCGAGCAGCTCGGGTCTTTGAATCTGTAGATTTTCTCATTTTTAATAGAAGATCTCGGTCTGTTGGTTCAGGATCTGATCCTCCGTCTCCACGGCAGCTGCAGGTGTCTCAGGCTCCACCTACATGGGGAAGACCAGGAAGCCACTGAAGGTGCTGAGTCGACTCTGATCGAAGATGCTTTTCTCGGGCCAGAGGGTGACCCAGAGCCGGTCCCCCCCCTCCAGGACCAGCGTCATGCCGTTGGAGCCGCTGCCGTGGGTTCCCCTCGTGTCGTAGATGGCAAACATGTTCTGGCCGTTCTTCAGCAGCGCTGCGTTCAGGGACCCAGAGTTCCCCACACAGCCGGTGAACCGGATGTAGTAGAGTCCCTTCACAGGAGCCGTGAAGACGCCTGCAGTCACAGAACAGGGAGAAAAACCTCAGATACCCGACCGTGAATACACACAGACTCATTGTCACTTTGCAATAAACTACAGTTTGAAACAGGTAACGCAAAGCACTGATTAGTTTCCATGCCAACAGTGGCAGAGGATCATGGGTAGTGTAGTGTACATTCCTCTGTCAGAGGAGAAAGTAGATCCGGAGGCTGTAACGTCGAACCACGGCGTCGTTTCATTGTCTCTGTGTTGAAGAGAAGCTCAGGGCTGAAGCCTGAAGGAACCTTCAGTCTGTGCAGAAGAAACATCAGCTGACGTGTTGGACGGGGTGGAAAGGACCAGAACCAGGACCAGGTCCGACTCGGCTGAGTAGGAGCTCGTTTCTCTGTCTGACGTTAAAGCCTGAACATGTGTAACTGAGTCACACGGGCAGCGAAGCACATCAACAGCCCGTCAAACAGACTTTCACCCTCCAGACGTCGAACCTGTCAGGTGTTTCAGAGTTACATGAAGCAGCTCTCGGCTGAACAGGTGGGTCCTACCTGTGTCCGGGTCGTAGCCGCTGCCGATGTTTGTCGCCACCTTCTTGAACACCAGCGTGGTGTTCGTGTCAAACGGGCCATGATGGGTCCACTGATTAATGCTGACCAGTGAGGCGGAGAACGCCACCTGCGGGTCACCTGAGGAACACAGACAGTATTTAATCAGTTCAGTCAACTGTGACTTTGCCCTCAGTAATGAGGCGTTTAAGGACACTCTGTGCAAATGCCAGCTGCGTGAAGCTCAGTGCAGGTTGACGTCCGTGACGTTCACTCTAGTTTTATTTCCCTGAATCGATGGATTTTACTCCTCACAACGTTTTCATCACCTGACCTGCGCTCCCACCCTCACCATTTTTTTTTGATGCAACAGAGCCAGTGAGCGGTTCGGCAGCCGCCATGACCTCGTGTTTGACGCATAGAACGCTTGGTCTCTACGATTTGACTTCCTGTCGCCGTCTTATGAGCGTAGCCTCCTCCTGACTCAGCTGCCTCGTGCTTCCCTGAGCAGCCCAGTGGTTCATCCGCTGGTTTATTTTCACCAGTTTAACCTGCCAGAACAAACCAGTTGCAGCTCTGCTCTCATGCCTCATGTCTTTTTTTTACCAGAACCTGAACTCACCACCAGGCTCCTGCAGGTCATCATCCTGCCGCCTGCTTTGTCTGGATCTGGGTCCGTTCCTGCATCACTTCGTGGTTATTAGATTAATGCTGTTTTTGGGAATATTCATTTTTACAGAATCACAATCTGTGAATTTAAAACACGAAAAATCAGAGTGAAAATTTGCAAACTAACAGACACAAAGCAAAAAGAGTCGTGAGGTTTCCCATCAGAGGAGACCTGGAATGATTCTGTGAGTCAAGATCAACTGATGATGCCTTCAGTGTCCCCCGGCCGAATGCTGCAGGTTTGGTTCATAACATTCAGTCTCTGTCTCTTATAAAACAGAAGCATCAGTTTAAACATAAAAGTCTGCAAATCTTCCAATGCAGTTCGACAGTTCATGCTGCCTTAGTTCGGCTTCAGGTGTAAAAGGTGTAAAAGCGGACTGACCTCTGTCTGCACACTCTTTCTCCAGTTTGGCCACTCTGGCCGTCAGCTGCTGCAGCAGGACTCTCATGTCTTCTTCTGTAGTTTTCTCTGGATTCAAAATTGGATCAGGTTCATTTGGAGTCAGAATGAATTGAGCCCTGACGACGCCACAAGCCCCGAACAGGAACAGGAACAGGAAGCAGCCACACTTCATGTCAACGCGAGGACAGCCGGTCTGACAGGACACACGGTGGACTGAAAACCTGGAATCGGTCGGGTTGTTTATGTGCTCGTCTGCACTCTGCTCTGAATAAAGCTTCTGTTTGAACAACAAGTCAACTGGACTTTAAACTTCACCAACACGGTTGTTTGGACTCATCTTAAATGTTGTCTGTTCTTCGCTTTAATCAGCTGGTGATTTTTTTAATGAAAAACAAAAACCACTGAACTCACAGCGGCTGAGAGGACGAGACATGAGACGAACATCACGTCATTTAACCTCCATCAGCCCGCACACGTCTCTGTGTTTCATACAAAGATGTAAAATAATGAACACGGCTGCTTGTGAAAGTAGAAAGAGCAGATAAATGACCCACTGATCGGTGGCAGATCTCGTCTCTGCGTCACAGCTGTGCAGAAACTTCTCAGGTGTGACGGCGTGTTTGAAGGTGAGTGGGTCGTCCCATGAGTACTCAGTACTCGAGTATTACAGTACTGACTGCTGAGTGCTCATGTTGATCAGTGTCACAGCGCATGAGAGGACTGGAATCACTGGAACTAGAATAAAGTAATCTGTTACCTTTTAAGAAGGTGGGCCTAAGTTCGTGACCCCCAACCCTCCTTCTCAGACCACACCCACCTCCTCCAGTTTGATCTCAGCTTCCTGTTACAGGTAAGACCAAACCTGTCCAGAGCGAGTAAACACCCGACGAGGAGACAGCGGCTCGTTCCAGCTGCAGGTGGTTTGTGCAGGAGCACACCTGGACACCAGGTGAGGGAGCTCCGATGGCACACGACGAGTCAGACCTCAGGTGAAGCAGCACACGTAGAGAAGAAGTGATGGAGGCCGAGTGAGTCAAACAGTCAGCAGATCAGACTTCACGTCCGTGTGAGAGAACTTCAGAGTTCATGGTTTGTTTAAAGCTGCTGACTGCTGACTGACACACACACACAGGGGCTCGAGTCGCCGGACAGGACGCCGTTAAGACACGAGTCCAAACAAGAAGACACGAGTCCGAATGAGAAGAGACGGCTGTTTGCAGCCACATTTATGCGCTCAGTTACAAACACATGAAACATCGAAGGGCAGGCAAGAGGAGACGGATAATGACATCATCAGGCTCCTCCCACAGGTGAAAACACCTCCACCTGCAGACGAGGGAGCCGTGAGCTGTTTGAACAACAGGAAGCTGGCTGAACTTGGTTCCTCACAAACATTCATGTGATGTTAGTTGAGACCAGAATCGCTGACTCAGACTTCGTTCTTCCAGCTGAAACACAAAATCTTTGACCAAAGTGAGTTTTGATTCGTCTGTTTTATTCTCCAAAACACATTTACTGACTCTGACCATCAGATGAGGAGATTTGGTGTCCCCACAGCCTTTTTTTCATGCAGTAATCCATCGAAAGATAATCTGACCAACAGAGAGCTGCTGGTTTTAATCTGAAGATGCGGAGCTGCAAACAAAGGTTGAAACCCTCAGATCACTCCGTCACATCCGGAGGCAAATGACAGAAATGAATGACGGGATGTTCGGATCTCCAGGAATGCTGCTCCCACATTTTCAGGTCCGTTCTGGAGGCTGATTGATGTTTTTAATCATCTCTGAAAGGTCCGTCAGAGCGCTTTGAACCTGGAAACACGGACAGGTCGTTCAGTTCTCAGCTTAGTGCTTCCGGCTGAGTGCAGCTCGGCTCGTTTTAATCCCGTCAGAGGAGGATTGGGATCATCCATCGTCTCCTGGATTAATCTCTCTGTGCTCCTGATTTTCAGTTTGAACCCCACAGGTTCACCTGAGCTCTGTTCTGCTCTTGTTGGACCAGCAGCTGCTCTTCAGTTCAGACGTAGCTTCATGCTAACGTCAGTGTTCACTCACTGCAGTTTTGTCCTCATGAGTAAGAGTGAAGTAAAAGTCAGCGAGTAAGTAAAAGTATTGAGCCAAAACAAGCTGGTTCTCACAGAGAAATCCTCAGTAAATGAATGTTTACATCCACTGACTGCAGCTGTTGACACAAACATAACCAGCAGAGCTAGCATGCTAATGTCTGACCCCTTCAGATGGACTCCTGTTGTTTAATGACACAAACTGAACAAACTTCAACTTTTACGACAAACTACTCAAATTACAAAACATAAAGCTGTGATTTCAGCTGTTTGGTCAATTATTCATTTTTCTCTTGAACCTGTTTTAATTTGTTTTATGATGCCACAGACGTTAATGTTGTGATTGACAGCTGACACTAACCTGTGATTGACTGGCAGCCGTGTGGGCGGGGCTTCGAAGCCTCTGGTCCAAAGGCAGCATCAGATTTGTGAAGTTACAGAAACTGGGAGCTTCTTTCACTCACAGACTTCAAAGTCACTGTTACTTAATAAAACTTAGTCATACTTTTAATACAAATACTGACTTTTATTTCTGTTGAATTTGACTCTAAAAAATGTTTAACAAGGTCAAACTTTAATAACAGACCTGTGAATCAGTGTGGGAGGGGCTAAAGCAGCATCCAATCACGTGGTTTGAACTCTGCAGGTGGACTTCAGTTCATGTGTGGATCTGAACACCAACATCATTTTATTTAACCTACAGCTCCCTCATCTGGACAAATAGTGAACAGCAGGCTCAATTCTACTTTTCAATCCAACACCTAACAGAGTCAAACATGTTTGAATTATAGTTACCTTTAATAATAATAATATTCACCAACCTCTGCCGATCTGTTCAATAACAATACTCTGATGTCCTTTGAAGACCTGAAACAAAAATATAATAAACCACAGAAACATTTCTTCAAATTTCTACAGATCAGAAGTTTTATCTCTAGAATGTACAGATCCCTTTGCCTTCCTTCTCTCTCGTCTGTGGAGACAAAACACAAATCCATGAAGTCTCTGATTTCCCGTTTCTACAAGCTAATCATGGATGGATGTAAGACTGGTGTGAGGACCTAAACAGTGCTGTTACAGCAGAGGAACAGCAAAAAATATGTCTGAAAGCCCAAACTCAATCCATAAACACCCATTTTAAACTAATTCAATTTAAGTGGTTAATGAGAACCTACGGAACACCAACCCTACCTAACAAATTCAATCCCCATATCCCAGACACCTGTGCTAAATGCAGAATGAAAGGCACAGTTCCACTGCCTCTGGGAATGCCCAGGTGTTCAGGTCTTTTGGCCCAGGTGTTCAGATCTTTTGGAAGGAAGCATTAGATATCATTTTAAATGTAAAAAGTGTGAGGCTATCTCTACGTCCTAAACTCTGCATCTTGGGAATGTTTCCTCATAACTGTAAACTAAGCAAGACTGACAAGAAAACGATCATATTCTGTTTACTACAAGCAAAACACCCGATTGCCAAATCCTGGAAATCTCCATCCAAACCTTCTCTACAGGTGTGGCTTGCTACTCTAACTCTCTTGCTCTTGAAAAGCTTACATTTGCCACAAAAGGAAAATGCTCTGTTTTTGATAAGATCTGAAAGAGCTTTTTAATATTTCCTTGAAAAGGTGAAAACCCCGTCAGCATTTAGCTCCTGAGTGCTACGAATCAAGGTTTTTTCATTTTGTACACTGGTTTATTTATTTACTTCCTTTTTTGTTGGTCCGTCTCTGATTTCAAGGTTATGTCGACACTTTGAATCTTGAAATGACAAAAATTAAGAAGGAAGAAAAAAAGCCCCGTCTTGATGTCAGATGGGAGGATGCCAGTTTTTTTGTTCCTCAGTTGTGGTTATTTTATTCCTTTTTATTTATTTTTTGTTCTTTCTGTTGTCCTTGTTGCATTTTCCGTGTTAAATGTTCTGATTTTATTGTGTATGAATGTAAATAATAATATAAAACTCAATAAATATGTTTGTTGATAAAAAAAAAATCACCAATCTCTCTAACCTTACGCCAGAACACTTTTTTTGATGATCTCTTCGTCATGAGGAGACGAAGGCAGATCAGAAAACTCTGCTGCTGTTTCAGGTTCAGAAAGCAGCTTTTATTAAAACACAACCTGCAGTTTGTGCCAGTCAGGCTTCACTGGAGGGAACATCAACACCTTTAAGACTCGTCATGATGGGGCTTCACTGACAAATTATCCACCTTTCTCTCCCAGCACACAAGGTGTGAGAGGTGGAGTCAGAGTTCTTTGACCTGATTGGTTGGATGTTACACTCGCTCAGCTGTGACTGATGTCTGATACATTCTGACGCTGCCCTGAAGGAATGAAAACACTCAGAGAAGAATGAATCCAGACGTTTCTTCACAAACAGAAATCCACTTGGTTTATTAAGAGCTTGAGAAAGGTTTGTGTGAATTCAAGAGAACAGAGCGGCAACTTTCAAAACATCAGTGAGAAAAGCTTCAGAGCAACAAATCACCTGAACACACGAAGAAGAAGCTGCTCGACAACCGAACGACAGCTGACCGGGATGAAGCGCCGACGCTACCACGGTCCTCATCCGCAGACTGAAGTCCAGGTTCGACACCCACAGAAGCTACCTGCTCCATTTACTTGGGTCTGAACTGGTTCCAGTCGCTGCTGGGTTCTAAACTGGTTTGGGCTGAACTGGAACGGTTTTGGCTGGAAGGAACCTGTTTTCAGTCAGAACTGGACTGGTCGTTTAAAAACTCTCAGCTGGTTCTGAACTGGTTTAAGTTAAAGTGACCTGAAT
>JAPZDT010114416.1:0-10028 GCA_029814675.1 Acanthurus coeruleus | reverse complement strand
TGTCTTGAGAGTGGTGGACTGTGAGCCATCAGGTGGTGCATCCATCTCTGAACATTTTGTAGGATTTGTTGCTGTTCGAGACTCAACTGGAAAAGGTCTGTGTGACACACTGCTGGAGAAGTTGAGTAAGCTCAACTTGAACATTGCAGACTGCCACGGACAGTCCTATGATAATGGGAGCAACATGATGGGACATAGACAAGGGGTTCAAGCAAGAATATTGCAACTGAACAAGAAGGCACTGTGTGTACCATGCAGCAGTCACACACTTAATCTGGTTGTAGCAGATGCAGCCAAATCTTCAGTTGTCTCCATCTCCTTCTTTGGTGTTCTCCAGAGATTGTACAATCTTTTTAGCTCCTCTGTGCAACGCTGGGCAGTGTTACAGAAACATGTTAAGAACTTAACTGTAAAATCTCTGTCAGTGACCAGATGGGAGGCCAGGATTGACAGTGTCAAAGTGGTGTGTTACTACCTGCCAGAGATCATACAAGCATTGTCTGATCTCCAAACCCTCTCAGTGCAAAAGAAGGACTCTGAGACAATGTCCACTGCAACCAGCATAAAGGGTGAACTCATGACATGGAGTTTTGTCATCTGCACTGTAATCTGGTACAATATATTGTATCAAATCAACCATGTCAGCAAGATTCTGCAGAGTCCCAGTGTTTCTCTTGAAACACTTAAAAGAGAAACAAGTACAGTGAAAGAATATCTGGAAAATTTCAGGGAAAGTGGACTTGCTGCCTGTCAAACTGACGCTAGAGAAATAGCAGAAAACCTAGAGATCAACAAGACATTTCCTGAAAAGAGACAGCGTAAAACATCCCGACAGTTCCTGTATGAGGGCAGAGAAGAAACACGTTCCACCCCAGATGAGCACTTTAAGAGAGAGTTTTTTCTGCCCCTAGTGGACACAGCCCTCTACAGCTTGAATTACAGATTTTCAAAACTGGAGGATGTTTATGTCCTCTATAGTTTTCTGTTCTCAACAGAAAATATGTCAAACACTATTCAGAGCGGCAAACTTGCAGAACACTGTAAGAAACTGGAGAAGACAGTACACGACATAGATTCTGAGGATTTAGCTCTGGAGGTAAGGGCTGCTGTCCATACCTTTCCTGATCATGTATCTTCCTCTCCTAGAGAGGTGCTTGATTATATTTACAAGGAAAAGCTTCTGGATCTCTATGGAAGCCTCAGCATTGCCCTTCGTCTGCTATTAACTCTTCCATTCACTGTTGCCTCAGGAGAGAAAGGCTTCTCAGCTTTAAAACTTATTAACTGGCAACAATCTTCTTAATTACATTAGATGACAATCATTATTTCAAACAATCTGGTGAAATATGGTCCTCAAGATTGTAGGCCAAAAATACAAGGCGATCCACATTCTGTAAATCTAAAGCAAAGTGTTTTTTATTTGCCATGATCCCAGGCCGTGGAGAACATCCCCTCCTCTCTCACTGAGGTGCCCAAGATACAAAGTTAATGCTGGGCCAGCTGGGCAAGGTGGGGTAGCACTGTCTCAGCCTCGTACATGAGCATGGCAATAAACATCCCCAAAAAGATCCCCCATAGCACCTAGAGCGGTATTCTCCCTATGGTATGGCCCCAGCAGCCATGGACTCTCCCTCCTCTTGATTCTTACTTATGAGGAGGAAGTTTCTCACGTACCTCTTGCTTTTGGTCTCTCCCCACTGTCCTTGGACACTAGCCTATCAGCCTTGATTAGGTGAAGTTTCCTGTTGTCAGCCAAGGAGGGCAGTGTCTTACAGTAAATCAGGGGCACACAAGGAAATAAAGGATGCAGCAAAGGGAGAAGGGAAAAAAAACATAAATATATAAATAATATAATCATAATAATGATAACAATGATAAAAAAAATAAGAAAAAAAATAAAGCATCAAAAGGAAAGGAAAACTGACAAGACAAACAGTGGATATAGCGGATAGTAGTGTGTTTGTTTTAAAGAGTGACTCAGCATTTTCTGGTGGATCCCATTGGTTAGTTTATGCTGTGTCCCGGAAGGAGCTGGCAAATCAGGGACGTCATGCGTGTAAGCATTCACCAAAAATGCATAGGAAGCTATCACCAGTGTTCAGAGTCATTGCCCAGGCTCAGTGGGGTAAAGTGGCCCAAGCCACCACCGCAGGCCACAGGAGCACCCAAGAAGCCACACTGCAGGCCTAGGTGCCCGGAAGGGCAACAACAAGTATCACTGAAGTGCAGAAGCCAGCCCCCAGAGGAGTGGGACATGAGGGCCAACCCACCACCCAACACCCCCCCAAATTTAGAGGTCAAGTGAGGGGCGTAAGAATGGGGCGAGGGGGTCACAACACTTTGCAGTGCTGTGGCCCGTCCTGCTACAAAGCCCTCTGTCAACCCCAGCCTGCCCCCAAAGTCTGGATGATTGCAATGCATTAAAACTGGGGGCCAGGCAAGATGGGGGGCAGAGGACTGCTGACTTGCCCCAGCCCTGCAACAGCCTGGCCCTGAGCCCTGATTGTTATGTGCCCAAAATGTGCTTATAAGTAACTATTTACAATAAAAAGTGATTTATTTGGTAAGTGAGTAAAGTACGTTGTAAGTAGCAGGGTAAGTGTGAGTCCAGCCCATCCAGCCAGAGTACCAAGGTTGTAATGCCAACAGGCCCCCAACACAGCCAACCCCTGGGCCCCACAGACGCAGATTCAAGTGGGCCCCAAGGGAAATCCAGCAGGCCCACACCAAAACCCCATCCCCCAAAGAAACAGCAGTGTCGAAGCCATGCACACCATCCCAGCAGGTGTCATGATTCTGATACGGGCCAGCCGCCCCTGGCAGGAAAAGCGAGGTGTCCCACCAGGACACAGGAACAGCAAACAGGCAGCAACCTCTTGGGTCCAGATGTGACAGAAACGCTGGACGCCAAGTCCAGGGAGGGCCCCGGGCCCCCCAGTTGGAAGGGAGGAAGACTGTAGAGCCCATCCCACCCCCCTCAGGGCCAGCCCAAGTGCACCAGGAGGAACTAGTCATCGACCCCCACGGACCCGGGGACTGGCCCCCTTGGGGAAGGCTGCCCAACCAAACAGCCCCTCCGGAGCCAGGGACCAACTCCAGGGTCAAGAGGAAAGAACACCCCCAACACATGCTCATGATCCTGAAGTCTGGGGAACTACCGTAGATTTCCTTTATGAGAAGAATGATAGCACCATTAGTGACACAACTAGGGAATATCGCATTGGCAGAGATAATATTATTATTTTCTGGAGTGGTTGTATTTATATTTGGGGTGGGGATTTACCTATAAATTTAGGTTTAGTGATTTGATAAATGGCAACCATTTTTCTGTGAAGTATGT
This sequence comes from Acanthurus coeruleus, assembly GCA_029814675.1. Classification (NCBI taxonomy): domain Eukaryota; kingdom Metazoa; phylum Chordata; class Actinopteri; order Acanthuriformes; family Acanthuridae; genus Acanthurus; species Acanthurus coeruleus. The sequence continues at coordinate 6,688 of JAPZDT010114416.1, read as the reverse complement.
TAATTGTTCTTTTTGGGCAGTATATATTTTCTCCATTGATATGTATTCTATGAGAAGATTCAACCAGTGGTTGATGTGATCATGCTTATTTCTTGGCAATGGCGATGGTTGTATGCTGCTAGTATTGATTGGGATCAATTGTTTGGAAGATGTTAAGAGGTTAAGTCACCAATTATGAAGACGTTGGAAGTTAGCAGGATCCTGCGGTCCAAGATTGAGGAGAGTTTTTGTGTGATTGTTGACCAGAAGTGCTGTACAGGTGAACATAGCCAAAGGGAGTGAAAATAGGTGTCTGCGGTGTTCAGAGTGCACTGAGTGCATATGTCAGAGTGAGAGAAGCCCATTCTATACGTCTTGTGTTGAGTAGCGTGTATTCTGTGAAGTCCTTTGAATTGGATAAATTGTTGATTGTTTTTTTTTTTGTCATTATAAATGAATTTTTGCAAATCTGGGTCCAGAAGATAAGTTCATAAGACAGAGATAAGCCTTGAGAGTGATCTGTATATCTTAGAGAGATTTTTTTTTTTTTTTTGGAGAAACCTATGTAATATGTTAAATTTTAGATTGAAAAAAATCTGGTGGCTGTAAAATCCTCTGAAGCATTGGAATTCTCAGGAAGTTTCCATTTCTTAATTCAAATATTCAGAATAAGTTTTTATGTCATTTGTATGTTGTCATGGAAAAGTTGATGGAGGTGGGTAATTCCTTTGTGCTCCTTTGTGTTGAAATTAGGTTTTTTTTTTTGCTATTCTCAAAGTCAGTGTAATGCCAGATCCGGGAAAACATACAGGGTTCTGGGAGTCTGTAATCTCCAAAGTTTTCCATCAGGCAGTCAATGTGGAAGCAGTCAGTGGGTTCTTGAAACAGTTATGAAGTCTGAGTGTAATTGTGATAGAGGGGAGGTCAGAGAGTTTAATATTGTTAAAGTATATCTGGCTTAGCTCTAGCCAAGAGTTTTAATCTTCGTTTGATTGCATCCATTTTGTGAGATATTGTGACTGGCTAGCTAAGTAATAATAATTGAAATTGGGGCATCCAATCCCCCTTCCGATTTATTTTTTAAAGAGTAGATAGATTGAGTTTAGGTTTTTTGTTCATAAGTACAATTTCATAATAGCAGAATCTAATGTTTAGAAACCATTTTGATGTGGGTTCAAATGGGATCATGGAGAATCATCAGTTCAACCACTTCCACCTGATGCTCCCACCTGCTCATCATCTCCAACCAAGCCAGTATATAAGATGCCTTGGTTCATTTACTCATTGCCAGGTTGTTCTACACTCTCATGACTTTCCAGCACACTATTTTGGACTACTTCCTGGTTTCGGCTCAGCTCGTCTTTGACCATCTCTCCTCATTTCTGCCCTGGTAACCACTTCGGCCTTTTGTTCCCGACCTTGAGTTTGCCACTGTATTTCCTGATTTTTGTTTGCCTGAAGCTGTGGTTCTACTCTTCTGGAAGAGATTGTCATTCCACCTGCCTGTTTCAGAGTTCCCCCCAACAGTACTATCACCTTGTGAGACTCTCAGCTGTTTCTGTTTTACCAACGTGCTACACTTACCAGTCTGCAAGCTCAGATTTACCTGCCCTTGCCCTGGCCATTGAACTGTAATCTGTTAGTGAACTTTGCCTACCCACCTATTTCCTGGTCTGCTCATTCGCCACCCTCCTCTCCAGCTTATGAACTGTGCTTTTGAGAAAGAATTCATACTGTTATTTACCTGCTGCTCGCTGTGTGCTGAATTTAGAATTTAGAATTTGAATAAAAGTCATTCCAAACTACTCTCTGGTATTTATGCTGCAATTGTGTGATCCAACCACAACCACTACAAAGGCAGCGTGCGTGCATTCATCCTTGCGTGTGTGTGTGAGTGAAGAGAGAGGAAGGAGGAGGACAAGAGCTTTGTTCAGGAATGGTGGGAGGCAAACAGTTGTGGTTGGCACAATATTTGCTTTTTTATTTCTCTGAAGTCAGTGAACTGATGCTCATCTACTGTATGTTGGTCACTGTGTCAGTTTGAAATACAAAATATTGTGGACATACATGGCAACACAAACTAGCAGTAAGATATTCACAAAGTGAATAAAACCAAACAGCTTTTAATAGCAAACAGCAACAAAGTCAAGCCCTAAAGAGGATGTGGCGGTCCTTACAACAAGATTTATAGTTAGAAGTCATTAGAGCCTAAATTGTGTAAGCTTCAAATAGATGTACAATTATGTTGGGTATCTGCTCATGCAGGTATTACGAGAGAGCAGACAAAATAGCTAAAGAATCCACCAAAATGAAGGATATTCTAAACATACTTTTTGGTAAAGGGGAAACTAAGGTGTTAATCAAAGAGAAATGATGGAGAAATGGCAGGACTGATGGAACAAAGATTGGAATGGTAGAACATACAAAAAGAACACACAAAAATCTATCAGAGCTAAAAGTGTAATTAGAACAGTGGGGAAGAAACGATTTTAACTAGAATGAGACTTAATCATACAGGATTAAATAAAACAGATGATTATATTAAACCAAAAAAAAAGTAAAATGATCTGTACTTACATAGCGCTTTTCCAATACAAGTCAGCGCTGACCCATTCATACACATTCACACACATGCCAGATGGCTGCTCTACGAAGTGCTGACCTGCTCATACATATATTTACACACCACTGGTGCAGCCACCAGAAGACATTTTGGGTTCAGTATCTTGCCCAAGGATACTTTAACATCAAAACTGGAGGAACCAGTGATTGTAACACCAGCTTTTGATTGATGGGCAATCTGTGCTATCAGCTGCCCAATGTATTAAAATTAGTCTTTATCATTTTTATTATACTGCACAGTTTACTTACATCATCTGAATGAAGTACAAGTACATACAATTAATATGTCTCCATATATTTTTCTTCTTAAGTGCCATCTGTTCTGCAGGTTATTAACTATGAAGTGTGTTTAACATGAGAAAAAAAATTATGTCAAAATATCTTTAATACACACATTTCAGGGTACAGATCACATGTCCTCACACTTTTTTCTCTCCGTTAGAAGTTACCAATGGTAAGGCACTTGAATACTCCAGTATAGGTGTTATTGTAACATAGAGGAGCATTCTTCTGTCCTAAACACTAAGGTCTACTGACAAGGCAGCAGGAGGTATTCCTCTTCACCAGTAAGGCAGAGGGAAAATGGAACCTATAGGCTTTGTTAGGAAGGGGTAAAGGAAACACAGGGGGCTTTTATAGGATACCTGAAGGATATAGGGTTATTTCTTAGGATTTATTTTTTAATTACATAAAGTAATAAAATAACGCTCATACTGCATACTCCGGTACAATAGGTGGCGGTATGCACTCCAAAAGTCATGGTTGCAACCCGCCATAAAAGCCAAAGAAGAATAAGAAAAAGGGGACAAAAGTAACCGCCATAAAACTACGGAGAATGTAGAGAGCTCGTACTTCCAGTATCTCTGATAAAACATCAAGAAGGAGCGTTGTTGTTCAATAAGGTGTTTGCATTGCATCTCAAGCTGCATTTACACTTTAAAAGAACCGAGGTCAGCGGAGTACCTAACTGTGTGTAAGTTGACTTACTAACGCTCCATTTTAAAAGTTCTCTTTCAGATTTACGGTTTTAGCCCCAATTGCTTTGTCACACATCCATGTTATCATACGCGTAGCTGTTAGGCATAATATGCCTAACAAGACAACAAACGTTAGGTAAGAAACTTCTGCTGCAGAAGATGGAAGCCAGTCTGTCTGAAACAGAGTTCCGATTTGGTCAGTCCTCCCACATTCTGCATGGTTGCGAACATTAGCTGAACATATCTAAAAATCGTTGTAAGTATGTGTGAGAATTTACTTTATTAGAAGTGCTACATTTGCAGTTATTGACTAAATTATGCACAAATAGCTGCAATCCCGTACTGTGAGATTGTTGATTCCTCTCAACATGAATTTTCTTTGTTAAAAAAAATTGCAATGATGGTATAGTCTTTTGCATACATCACAGTGAAGTTTCTCTTCATGCTTGGGTTTCAGTCACGTGACCACCCATCCAGCCGGTCTATGGTCTATTATTGAGGTGATTCAACATTCGTTTACAAAGGGTGGAACTCGAACCTAAAGTATTAATTTTTTTAAATTATAATTTTTTCTCCAAAGAGATTTTGGTGAGTGTTGAGCTAAAACAACAAACTGCATTCTCATGCGGATTTTTAATACCTTCAAGGTGTATGAGGACTAAGTAAAGGGCAGCGAAAATGGTGTCCTCTGAGGATTTGTTGGTTCTGAATGCAAACTGGTGATGGTCCAGGCTTGCTGGGATGTTGTTAACGATGTGCTGGAGAAACTGTTTTTAGAGAGCTCCATCAGTAATGAAATGATGACAGGGGGATAGTAATTTTTTAAAGCTACTGAAGCCTTTTACGCACAAGTACAATTTTGACTCTTTTGAATAATGAGGAAACACTTCCCTGTGGCATTAAAATGTTGAAAATATCTGCTATAGCAGATTGGCTCATTGCACACAACCAAGGCTGTCATGAGTCCCTGCAGCTGTCCTCATTTTACTGTTACTTAAGTTGCAGAGTACGCTTTACAGCTGACTCTTCTTTGAAAAGATCAAACCTAGCATAATTAATTCAATTTAAATTAACTAGTTTTGTTAGGCTAATTTCTTCTCATTTAAGGTCTTGTGTGAGTTTAGCTCTAGCTCACACAAGCTTTTGTGCATTTAACTCTGATTTTTTGAGTGTTTAACTCTCTCTCCATGCACTGCTGATGATGTGGCTTTGTCTCCTTGATGCCAGCTTAAGCCTTGCTGTGGCTGTCACATATGCTTTCTTGTGACCAAAAGACAGTTATTTTTGCTCTGTATAGAGCCCTTACTTCTCCTTTCTGCCAGGTTTTCTGATCTGGGACTGATTTTAGAGGGAAAAGAGTAACATGTCTGTTGTAGTTTTGGTGATTTTTGCTGGGTGCCCCTAAATTTTTGGCGTTGATTCCGACATTTAAATTGGGTGCACCAGTGCAACCAAGTAAAAACGTAAATTTCAAGTTCTGGCTAATATTGGAGAAACATGGTCTTTTATTCAAGTTCTAGGAAGTACATTGTGCTGCTGTGTTCTAGATCAACTGTAGACTCTTAAAAGACTTGATAATAAGGAACTGCAATAGTCAGGCCAAGAAATAACAAATGCAAATTCATTTTAATACAGAATGGGCATGATTTTTTGCAATGTTACAATATTAGAAAAAAGGTGAGTCCTAGAAATTTTTTTAATATGGGAATACAAGGACATATCGTGATCAAAATAACTCCCAGATTTCTTACAGTAGAACTGGAGGCTAGAGTTTAACCATCAAGTCTATCATTTGGTAGTGAGTTTTTATGCTGTTTACGGCCAAGTACCATAACTTCAGTTTTGTGTTTAAAAGTAAAAAACTGTAGCCCATTGTCCCATCCCATCCCAACATCCCAAAGACATGCTTGAAGTTTAGTCAACTGATCAGTTTGATCTGGCTATATGAATAAGTATAGTTGGGTATCGTCTGCATAATAATCAAAATTAAAACTGAAAGCCACATTTAATGGGCCCTCGCATCCTGTCATTCTTTGGGGAAGCCCAAAGTAGCCCCAGACAATGCAGAATACTTGCGTGTCACATTCCTGTGATAGCCACCAGTAGGTGCCATGTGTGGGTGTGACTCCTAGATAATTGTCACCTTACTGACAATGCAAGTCTTAATCAGCAAGTGGAATTTGGGACTGATGTGATAAGACAGGGAAAAGTTACAACAACGTCCTCTGTCTCGGCAAAACGTGAAATTTTGCCATGCATGCAACCCTGCAATGCATGGTTATGTCATTTAATGTATGAGGACGGGAGTCACAACTTATCATCATCAATGTGATAAGACTTACTTGACCACAATTCAGGTGGATTTGATTAACTTGCATTAAGAAGCACTTGAAAGTCTAAAACATGTCACTTCCTGTTGTCAATAGGTGGTGCTCCATTTATGACTCAACATTGACATGTCTTTGAATTCAGGACAGCACTTTAAGCACACGTCAAGACCGGTACATATCTGACGATGTCTCCTGAAGCTATAAGGACTTTGTGTCTTACGGTAGAACCATCATAATAGCTGCCATGCTATGGCCACACCCTCTGGTGAAAACTGAAACTTTTGCAATTTACTATGATTATAGTCTTTATGATAGGATCATGAAATAGGAACATGATCTGATAAATAGCCTCAACAGAGTTCATTCTGGAATGAGCCCTAAAAATGACCCAAAACACACCCAAAATGATAATCAAAATGGCAGACCTCCTGTTGGGTTAAAGTCATTGCAGCAAATAATGTGAAAATAACTGATTTACTTTTATGTTTTCAAAAATTTCCAGGTGGCACTACAGAGCCAATTTTTACCTTCACATGTTTGAGACTCATGTCAGAGGTAATTTCACCAAATCTGATGCTCATGACAAAATTCATGACTTTTCATATATTTTAGATCCAGTGGCGGCTGGTGCTAAAAATTTTAAGGGGGGCGCAACTCTGGAGGAAACAAACCAAAAAACGTAAGACAAATCAAAATCACAATACAATCTATTGCTGTTCAACACCATTCAGAAGAACTATTTAAACAGAAATTTTGCCCTCCTTTCCTTCAGGGCTGCGA
>JAPZDT010114344.1:0-10031 GCA_029814675.1 Acanthurus coeruleus | reverse complement strand
TCTTGATAAGCTGGATCCGGTTGGCCACGAATACATGAAATCTTCTGACGTCGTTGTTGATATAACCAAGCACGACCTTTGAGTCCGTCCAGAAGATTTCCTTAGCATCCTTCATATCCTTCATTTCCAACTCCTTTCTCAGTACGCACAGCAACAACAGCTGCGGACAGCTCTAGTCTTGGCACTGTAGTTACCTTTGTGGGGGCCACTCTTGCCTTGGCCATGACTAATGCACAGTGGATTTGTCCTGATGTGTCGATTGCTCGCAGGTAAGTACATTCGCCATATCCTGTAACACTTGCATCTGAGAAGTGATGAAGCTCATATCTTTGGATTTCCTTGAGGCTGTCTGGTAGATAACATCGCTGAATCTTGACATCAGCAAGGTTCTGTAGGTCCAGGGGCCAGGACTCCCATTGTGGCTGGAGATCATCAGATAGAGGTTCATCCCATCCGACCTTATCGCGGCACATCTGCTGTAATATCTGTTTCCCAGCTAGAATGAAAGGTGCTACAAACCCAAGTGGGTCGAAGATAGAAGCCACTGTCGACAACACGCCTCTTCTAGAGAGCGGATGCTCCTTGACCACTACTCTGAATTGGAACTGATCTAATGCCATTAACCACTCGACACCCAAGGCTCTCTCAGTCCTTTGGTGAAGGCTTGATTCCTTACTGTTTCAGCACACTCTTCCTTTGGAATTGATGCAAGTACCTTCTGGCGGTTGGAGATGAACTTGTGGATTCGCAGCTTGCCAGCACTGCAGAGCTGCCTTGCTTCAGCAACTAGCTGTATTGCTTCTTCTTCAGTTGACACACTTGTCAGTCCATCATCCACATAGAAATTTCTTTTTATGAACCGAATGGATGCCTCACTGAAGTGGCCTTGTCCTTGAGCAGCGATGTGCTTGAGGCCGTAGTTTGCACAGCTAGGGGAAGAGGCTGCCCCAAACAGATGTACCTTCATACGGTAGACTGATGGTTCTGACTGAAGGTCTCCGTCTTCCCACCACAGAAACCTTAAATAGTCTCTGTCTTCTTCTCTTGCATGAAATTGATGGAACATACGTTCAGCATCACACATGATCGCTACTGGACCCTTGCAAAATCGACAGAGAACACCTACCAAGGTGTTCGTTAGTTCCGGTCCGGTAAGCAGAAGGTCATTCAATGACATGCCTTGAAACTTGGCTGAGCAGTCGAACACAACCCGTATCTTTCCAAGTTTATGAGGGTGATACACCCCATGATGAGGGTTGTACCAGGCTGGGCTCTTGTCAAGTTGTTTCTCTGGGACTTTCTTGGCATCTCCACGTGCTATCATTTCACACATGAAGGTCTTGTAGTCCTTTTGATATTGCTTGTCTTTCTCCAATCTCTTTCTGAGACACTTGAGACGGTGATCTGCACATATTCTGTTCTGTGGCAGGCTTGGTCTTTCTTCCTTAAATGGCAGAGGCATTTCGCAAAGACCATCTGGCTTGAGTTTGATTTCTTGTTCCATTATGGATATGAAGCGCAGATCTTCTTGCGACATATGAGCATCTTCCACTGTTCTTTCATTGAAGTCTGATTCAAGTGCCCTTATGACTTCTGGTGGTGTGATGACTTCCTTGACTTGTGTTCGGCAAATGTGTCGCACTTCATTAGGATGATCAGAGGGTGACTGAAAGTATGGCGTCACTTGTTTCACTATGATTCTGTGGCTGCTTCCAATTGCATCTCCATAGTCGACACAGGGATCCACACAGCCAACTATACTCCAGCCCAGGTCTGTTCTTTGAGCGAAAGGCTCGTTGTCCTTTCAAGACACCACTTCTCTGGGTAGCAGCGCCTGAGAACAGTTATAACCTATAAGCAGACCGACGTCACAGTTTTGTGGAGGAGCAATCTCTTCAGCAAGGTGCTCTAGGTGAGGCCATGATCTTCCTGTCTTGGGTGTGGGAACATGACTTAGATTGGCAGGGATAAACTCTCTTGTGTAAGTTACTGGGAGAGAGACTTTCTTTGCTTCAGTGAAGCCTCTGACCTGCAGTCCTCTGACTTTGGATAACTGTATTTTTAGATGACATTGTGGAGAGTTTTAATTGCACAGGCTCTTTCTTGGTTCAAACGTATCAGCCTTTTCTTGCAGGATGAAAGTGGTGTCGCTTTGGTTGTCCAAAAGAGCATATACAAGAACTTCATGCTCTGGGTTACTTGTAGTGGACAGCTATACTGGAACAACTGTGGACGTGTAGGTGTTCTTCTTGTCTTGCACCACTCTGAGATGTTGCCTCTTCAGATGCCTTGCCTTTCTCTTTAGACTCCGTCCTTTCCCCTGAGCCTTCCTTTGAGTACTCTTTTGAGTGCTCCCTTTCCTTCGTGCATTTCCCACTCTCCTTTCTTTCACCATCCTCTTGTTCTTTCCTTTAATCCCTATTGAGGCGATCCTCATGTAAACACATTGAGTGTTTTCTCTTACATGTTTCACAGATGCTTCTCCTTTCACAGTCCTTTGAATGATGTCCTGCCTTCAAACATCCAAAGCACAACTTGTTTGTTTTCACAAACTTGACTCATTCTGCAGTTGTCTTGTTCAAGAACCTTCGACATGTTTGGATGCCATAATTTGACTTCTCACAGAAGACACACCCTTTAGTCTCCGTATTTTCTTCAGTGCTGCTGGTCAGCACCTTTGTACCAACATTTCTTGTCCTTTGTGTCTTCTCCTTTCCACCATCACCTGACTTCAGAGCGTAAAGAGAGGTAACAGGATTACAAGCTTCATCGGTGGTGAATTCCACAAACTGATTGAAGCTGGGGAATTTCTTAGTTGACCCTTGAATCTCGGTGACCTTTCGGTTCCATCTAGCTGTCAGCCAGTCAGGAAGCTTGGAGAGCATTCGTTAGTTTTCTGCACATTTGTTAAGACCTCCAGACTCTCTATTGCTGCTTGACAGCTTTGAAGGAAGTCTGAGAACTCTCTTAGCAATCAAGCCTTAGCAATCATGAAAGAGTCTCCATATCTTCTTTCCAGGACGTCTAGTGCTGACTGATAGGCTGAATCTGTGCCCAGAAGTAAATATCCTTCAATGGCTTTCCTTGCAGGCCCCCCAACATACCTTTGAAGATAGTATATAGTAGATCTTTTCATTAGCTGGATAATTCTTTCTGCCTATCAGCGTTTGAAAGGATGTTTTCCAGCCCTTGTACTTTAGTGGGTCTCCACTAAAAACTGCAGGTTCTGGTACTGGGAGACGGCTTACACTGAAGGACTCCGCCAGTGCCTTGGTGAGTTCTGTAGTCCCATCTTCTTTATGAATGTTTGTGGCAGGTTGAGCCATTGTGGCTGTTTGTGGCTTCACAGCAGATTTTGATTTTGGACTGTAACTGATTGTAACTTTCTTTTGCTTAGGCTCGTAATGCTTGAACAACCCCAGCATGTCTGAGTTAGAGTCTTCTTCTTGTTCGTCGTGAACTTGTAGTCGTGCCTTTGTAGCACTCATCCTTTTCACAGTCTCTAAGTGCTGTATTTGTCTGCACTTTTCTTCCAGAACTTGCTTTTTTGCAGCACATTCTTCTTCTTGTTGTGCAAGTGTTTGTCTGTAATCAGCTTCAAGTTTTTTAAGCTCTTGTTCTTCACGTTCCACCTCTTCTACGACCTCCAAAGTGGCCTCAGTTGCAGCTAGCTCTGCTACAGCTTCAATTTTCTTTGAGGACAGGCTTGAACATTTATACCATACCATACCATTCTATTTCTTCATCTTCTTTCTCTTCAAGATGATTCCGTGCATAACTTAAGATCTGCCTTGAGACAATATCACAGGTGTCTGTTCGATGGTGGGTCTCTCCATCAGGGGTTATGCATTTGCGCAAGTCTTCATAAGCCTGCTGTACATCACTTGAAGCATGGTGTATCTTGGTCATGAGATTTTGTAGGATCTCGCTGGAGGAGGAGGGTCCCTCTATCTCTTCCTTTGACTCCTTAGCAAGAGACTTCCATCTTTTATAGGCGAGTGAGAAACGACCTTTGAGCCCTCTGCACTTAGCCTCTCAGAGTTCTTGTCCTTTCTCAGTAAGCCTTCTGGTTCTCTCACTTCTTCTTAGTCCATCTTCTGTAGCAGGTTGATTGTCCACACCTACTTCAGCCTCTCTTTGTTGGGTTTTATCTACAGGCTCACTATTAAGGGGTTCATAGTGCTGCTCTATGCTAGCAACATCATCACCAACTTCTACATTCTGGGTGTTAACTTCAAGCCCAGGATTATCCATTTTAGTATGTTTCATGAATTTACCTACTACATGCCTTTAAATTTTAGCTTGTGAAATTTATCTTATGAAAAATTTGTAATTTAAACTCACTTCTCTTGTTGTTTCAGATCTTAAATAAATAATGTTTTATAATGCAATGATGTTAAGCTTGGAATTAGTCTTATCTTGATTTACTTGACTACAGTATCCTAACTTGAAGGCTACTGGCTTGTATAAATGTCAACTTAAATTAAACCAACATATGTCTTGACTTAAATGTGTAATGAACACCTTTACAATACAAATGAACTTGTTTTCACTTGCAATTAGTTAGTCCCATTAAATGTCATTTACATCTTTAACCATTCACAAATTAATTTATTTTCACCTGCTATGAATAGTTTTGTAAATGTAATTCACACCTCAACTAACACAAAAGTAAGTTCCAATAAGCAATTACTTGAACTTATAACATGTACATAACACCATAACATGTAGTTAGCATGTGTAGAGTCCCTTTAAGGCAATTGACGAGGCTAATCCACCTTTAAACATTTAGCTTGTCTAAACGTGTTGCTTCTTGTGGCTGGCCACCCAATGCTCATGAACTCTGGTTGCTACTTGTGGAGGTGAATGCTGTCTTATCTGTCTGTTGCTTGAGGTCAGTGGAAGTTGAATTAACTTGCTTGTAGCTCCATCGACAACAGGCGCATAATTATCGTCTTGACCTGGCGTCGAGCTGGATGAGTTCTCACTGTAACTCCCTCTAGTCAATCATGCACAAGCAATTCTTCAAAACAGGCATTTATTCAGCTTTAGTTGTGCCTTTAATCATGCCGTAAGAACTAAAATACATAAAATAATAATTAGACAATATTAACATAAAGCATTCTCATAGAGAATAATACATATAATATTACAACACAACATACATACATACATCACGCTACATCTGCTAACACTCAATTGCTTCACAGACACTACGTTACGTTATGCAGCACGTTGCTAGCTAACATTAACATGGCTTTATTAACTTACAGAAGAACATAAAATAACGTGGCCGCATTAACATAAAGGGAGGAAACGAGGAACAAAGACCAAATCTTCTGTAACTTAGTTAGGTTGGTTGCTCACAGTCTTCATCAAAACAGTAACGTTTACAGAAACAACATCTTCGTAACTAGTTCCGTCTTTGGCAAACACTGCAGCTCCGATCGACTACAACAGCTCAGCCACATCGTGGCTCCACTAGAGCATAACACCCGAAATTAGCGCCACCATAACAAAGGAAATAAGATCTGTGTCAAGTGGAATGTTTATAACATATGATCCTGGGGGGACCGTTTTGAGTGTGACACCCACCGGGTCTAGAGCAGGCTGCTGTAGCATGTGTTTGCTTATGCACAGTGTTTAATAAAGTTCAGCTAAGAAGTTATATTGTCCATTCTGTATGGTTTAAGACGGAGTAAACGGAACAGAGTGAAACATGGTGGCAGCGGTCGTGAAAATAGCCAAGGCGAAGAGTTTTGCCACGAAGGAAAAGTGCCGCTAGCTTGTTAGCCTAGCCTGGGAGCACGAGCGAGTGACTGACTGATGTCGGAGCAAGAGAGTGAGGAGCGGAGATCGGCGGACTTCGCGATGGAAGGTTTGAGACCGCCACCGACATTAGTTTTGGACTCTGCCAACTTGGCGAGGACATGGAAAAGTTGGAAGGAGGAGTTCATATTGTACACCGACCTCACAATGCCCGGCGCAGAGGAAACGACAAAAGTGAAGTTGTTTAACTACCTTCTCGGAGAGAGAGGAAGGGAGCTTTTGACCACTCTGGAAAGCGGGAGGAGGACAGCTGGGAGGACAGTGAGTTCTATGATGGCGCTGTTTGATGAACACTGTAATCCAAAATTGAATGAGACTGTGGAGAGATACAAGTTTTTTGTCAGAAACCAAGCACAAGACGAGAAAATAGACAAATATGTCACAGATTTGAGAGTTTTGGCTGGCACATGCAACTTTGGTGACATTAAAAACTCATTAATAAGAGATCGCATTGTATGTGGCACAAACAGCTCTGCTATGAGAGAAAGACTGTTAAGAGAAGAGAGCTTAACACTGGATAAGTGCATGCAAATGTGCAGAGCGGCAGAACTGTTGAGAGAGAACAACAAAACAATACAAGGGAAAACAGTCGAAGAAATACATGCGATAAAAAGAAGTCCAAGGAGAGACAAGAAGGACGAGATCAACTGCAACTTTTGTGGCAACCTACATGAGAAGAATAAACACAAATGCCCAGTTTACGGCAAGAAGTGTAAGAAATGTGGAAAAGAGAACCACTTTGCTTCAAAGTGCAGGTCCAAACAGGAGAAAAGTAACAAAAGCAGACCAATACACACAGTCTCAGAGTCAAGTGGATCGTGTGAGGACATCATGACAATAATGGACATGCATGATAGTCAAGAGACAATAAACCAAGTGAAAGAGGCGCACAGTGCAAGCCAACAGCTCTTTGCAGGTATGTTGATGAATAGAAAGTTGATTAACTTCCAGATAGACTGTGGCGCTACATGTAATGTGATGCCTATGCATCTGCTGAATCCAGACACACAACTTGAAAAGACAGAGAAAGTACTAGTGATGTACAACAAGAGTAGACTGAAACCGCTTGGTAAGTGTAAAGTCAAGCTCAGAAATCCAAGAAGTGACAAACTGTACAGACTAGAGTTCCAAGTGGTGGACCAGGATGACAGGATCCCCTTACTAGGGAGAAAGGCTAGTGAGGCAATGAAGCTGATCAAAGTACAGTATGAGAACATCCTGGCCATAGACAGCATAGTGACTAAGCAGTGTCCAGAGCAGACACAAGGAAGAAGTGAGGAGCTGTCAAACATGGACAAAATAAAGACTGAGTTTGGAGACATTTTCACAGGTGTAGGCTGCCTAGAAGGAGAGTATAAGATAGAAATCAACAAAAGTGTCCCACCAGTGAAACTGCCAAAGCGCAGAGTGCCTGTTGCTATGATGGTACCGCTCAAGGAAGAGCTAAAGGACTTGGCGACAAAAGGCATCATTGCACCAGTTGAGCGCAGTACAGACTGGATAAGCAGCATGGTGTCAGTGACTAAACCAAATGGAAAGCCTAGGATCTGCATTGACCCCAAACCACTGAACAAAGCACTGAAGAGGAGTCATTTTCCTCTTCCCACCATTGATGACATTTTGCCGGAGCTCTCAAAAGCCAAGGTATTCACTGTTTGTGATGTGAAACATGGATTTTGGTATGTCAAACTGGACAAGGAGTCAAGCTATCTCACCACGTTTGCAACCCCGTTTGGGCGGTACCGTTGGCTCTGGATGCCAATGGGTATAAGCCCAGCTCCAGAAGTCTTTCAAAGAAAGCTGATGCAGGCTCTAGAGGGCTTGCCAGGAGTGTATGTCATTGCAGATGATATACTTATCACAGGTGAGGGAGACACACAGGAAAAGGCAGACGAGAGTCACAATGAGAACTTCAGACGTTTTCTACTGAGATGCAGGAAAGAAGACATTAAGTTGAATGAGGACAAGTTTAAGTTAAGAAGACAGTCTGTTCCTTACATTGGACATTTACTAACTGCGGAGGGCCTTCGGATTGACCCCGAGAAGGTGCGGGTAATTACAGACTTGCCCAAGCCCACAGACATTAAGGGTGTACAGAGACTTGCAGGCATGCTGAACTACTTGTCAAAGTTTTGTGCTCACCTTTCAGATGACTGTGAAGTTTTGAGACAACTTACACACAAGGACAATATGTGGGAGTGGACTGAGGTGCATGAGACAGCCTTTAAGAGACTGAAAGAGAAAATAACCAACGCACCACTACTGAAATACTATGACCAGACTGAGGAGTTAACGCTGCAATGTGACGCTTCAGAGACAGGTCTAGGTGCGGCCCTGACTCAGAAAGAGAGACTGTCTGTCATCCGTGATGTAACAAAAGAGGACACAAAGTTGCAAAGAGTGATAAAGCTGATCCTAACAGGTTGGCCGAGGAACAAAAGAGACATTGCACAGGACATTCAACACTACTTTGCGTTTCAGGACGAGCTGAGCTTCCAGGATGGCATTGTGTTCAGGGGAGAAAGAGCAGTTATCCCTGACACTCTCAGAGCTGACCTCACCTGCCGTATACACTCATCACATCTGGGAGTCGAAGGATGCCTCAGACGGGCACGCGAGTGTGTGAACTGGCAGGGCATGAATGAACAGATAAAGACTTTCATCTCCAAATGTGACATCTGCAGGTCAGTTGACCCCAAACAACAGAAAGAGATGTTGCATCCCCATGATGTTTCCTACAGACCCTGGTCCAAGGTAGGAACTGATTTGTTTTCATGGCATAACAAGGACTATATGGTAACTGTGGACTATTATTCAAACTTCTGGGAAGTCGACCGTCTTCCAGACACCAAGAGCACCACTGTGATCCACAAGCTGAAAGCACATTTCACTCGTCAAGGAATACCAGATGTGCTGATTTCAGACAATGGATCACAGTATTCGTCACAAGAGTTTAAGGCATTTAGTCAAAAGTGGGAATTTGAGCACCAAACATCCTCCCCAGGATATCCACAAAGCAACGGAAAGGCAGAGTCTGCAGTCAAAACAGCAAAATGGCTCATGCAGAAAGCCGCAGCTGCAGCACAGGATCCATACTTGGCTATACTGGATCATCGGAATACTCCAAGCCAAGGTGTCAACACAAGTCCGGCCCAGAGACTTTTGAGTAGGAGGACCTGGACCCTTCTTCCTACAAAAGAGTCACTGTTGGAGCCTGAAGTGACGAACAGCAAACAAGGACTTACCAACAACAGACAAAGACAAGAGAAATACTGCAACAGCACAGCAAGAGACTTGGACTGTCTCAAGGAAGGGGACAGTGTGCGAGTCCAACCATTCGAGCATGGCAGAACCTGGAAAACTGCAAAAGTGCTCACAACAGTAAGCCCAAGATCATATGAGGTTGAGCTGGAGTCTGGTTGAGTCCTGAGAAGAAACCGTCGCCATCTCAGACACAGCCACGGCCCACTTTCTTCTCCCTCGCATGCAGAGACTATGGCCAAAACACAGACTGTAGTAACTGCTAAGCGGGGTGATAATGCCACTGTTACTGCAAGGTGTGGTCATCAGATTAGATCACCTGCATATCTGAAAGACGATTGTATATGATCTGGTTATATGAGATGTTACTTACTGGTTGTTTACGAACTGCGGTTGCACTGCGAATTATTAAAAAAAACACAAAAAACCAAAAAAAAAACCAAAGATGGGAGTGTAACAGGAACAAAGAATATATTTCTAGAAAGAACAGAGAAAAATGATTCAAGGTATGACCAAAGAGAGTTTATTTTTGAGCCCAGGAATACTTGAATGTGTTTAATGAAAATGTTCTTGCTTACATACTGATGCACTAAGAAGATGCACTGAAAAGGAAGAGTTCATTTTTGGTTATAAGGAAAACAAATGTGTTGTGAAAAAAGAAAAAAAAAAAAAGAGAAAGGATGTGTCAAGTGGAATGTTTATAACATATGTTCCTGGGGGGACCGTTTGGAGTGTGACACCCACCAGGTCTAGAGCAGACTGCTGTAGCATGTGTTTGCTTATGCACAGTGTTTAATAAAGTTCAGCTAAGAAGTTATAGTGTCCATTCTGTATGGTTTAAGACGGAGTAAGCGGAACAGAGTGAAACAAATGGGACAACTGCGCCATCTGCTGTCAAATATATGTACCTGCATCTGGGAGTACTAGCTAGGAATTATGGG
>JAPZDT010113892.1:0-10068 GCA_029814675.1 Acanthurus coeruleus | reverse complement strand
GAAACTTCCCACTGGCACAGGCCACTTTGGCATGCAACAAGTAGAAAATTCTATGCAAAAATAGGTGTTGTAAAAGGATCTTTTGAATCTAAATCTTCAAGAATCTAAATCCAGGTAAAGCAACTGGCCTAGATAACTTATAAGTAAGATTTGTAAACCATGCAGCTGAAACAGTTGCTGGCCCTCTTACCCACATAATTAATCTATCTCTTCAATGTGGGGTTTGCCCGAATGATCTTTAATTAGCCAGAGTAATTCCCAATTATAAAAAAAAATGGTAAAACTGAGGTTGGATTTACAAAAAGCATTTGACACTGTGAACCATACCATTTTAATTAATAAATTGAAGGCCCTGGGACTGAACATTTCTGCTCTCAACAGGTTTGCTTTATATTTATCGGACAGAAATTACTAGTAAATATTTCAGGTGTTACCTTTGGTTTTGAAAAGATTACCTGCCATGTAATTGTGTGCCATATTATCAGACCTTTGCTTTTTTTAATCTACATAATTTAATATGGATATGTCAATAGATTGTAAATTCTTACTCTACACAGATGAGTCAGCATTGATGGCTTCTGGTAAGGACTGTGTGCATAAAGAAAAACATCTGAGCCAACAACTGCAGTCAGTCAATGAATGGTTGGTAGAAAATAAGCTGTTATTACACTTAGGAAAAACTAAGTCAATTTTTTTTTACTCAAAGCATAAACTCAAATCAGACTTATACATGACTTGTAATGGCAGCTCAACTAGTTCAACAAAATCTGTGAAATATCTTGGTGCTATGTTGAATCAATTTTTAGTTGATAAGGAGCTGGCCAATAAAATACTGGGGAAGATTCACTCCTGCACTAAAATCCTTAACTGAAACTCTATTTTTAGGCATAAATACTAGGAAGCTGCTGGGCTCAGTACTGATACACTGTCATTATGATTATGCCTGTTCTTTCTGGTACTTAAGCCTAACTAAAAGTAATAAATCTAAACTGCAAATATCCCAAAACAAGCTGATGAGATTCACTCTAAAGCAACATTCAAGAACTCCTTTAGACTCAAGACATTTTAAGACCTTGGGTCATGCTTCCTATGGAACAAGGTGTAAACCAATTTAAATTAAACATGTTTATAGAGAACTTAAAGACATTGCTCCTAATTTTAAGTTGGACCTGTTCAAAATAAAGGCCCAAACTAATTATACTCACTCAAGCCAGTCCTCACTAGAAATTCCAGAGGACGTGCTCAAAACTGGAACACATGTTCAAAACTCATTTAGAGTAATCAGTTCCCTGCTACAGGGAACAGTCCCATGTCCCAGTCCCAGTTCCCATGAACATTTATTAGAGCCCATCGCTGCCAGTCTTTAAAAAGCTAGGGAAGGATTTTCTGTTTGGACAGATGGTCATCTTGGAGGACAAGGTTTCTGTTCCTAATAAAAACAGTCCATATAGTAACCAAGTAGTAAGAGCAACAAACAATCATGACAAGATACAAACAGACAAACCAACAGTAAAAGCAGAGCATGACACAAACACAAAATTAAGAGCTAAAATCTACAAATAATAGCCCATCTAGTTACTGTCACAACCACAGTTCTGTCCAAATTTATACCAGAATTTAACTGCTGTGCCTTGCTTTAATTGAAAATGCAGCTTGTGCCAATGAAGTCTTCCAGTGTCTTATGTAACCAATTTTAGTAATATAAAAGTGAATTACAGTATAATCACAGCTTGGACTAATAACTAGACCCTGGCCAGAATCAGAAGGTACCAAATTCGCAAGGAGCCAATGTGTTGAGCAGCAATAATGAGCGAGACACAGGAATAACTTTGAGTAGCCACTCTTGTAATTTTGTTTGCAATGAATAAAGAAAAAAAATAATCAATTCGTACAAAACCAAACATAAATAATGCACATTACCAAACAAAAGAATAGTGTGCACACTTAAATAAAATAAAGTCTCCGTTAGGCCCTTAGAAAAAAATGTTGCAGGTGCACCTGATTTTAAAGGTCCATGGAATGTAGTGTGAATGTATGTGTGTATACTTGTGTATTGTGTATATCTCCTTTTTGGTGATTCTTCTTCAAAGTGGTTGGCTCGCCATCTGTCACGACCTGAATCTGGTCCTGATCCTCGGACTTTTCTTCGTCCTCTCAAAAAACCTGACCTATACACAAGGTCATATAATTTACAATTTGTTCTCAGATGCATCATTAAAGGCTTAAATGTCAAAATCAACATATTGCATCAAACCTCATATCTAAATCTTAAATCTTAGTCAAATCTTGAAGCTTCAGTTTCAGATTTTAGTTGTACAACATTCAAAAATCAAATATATCAAATATGAGGACTAAGCATTTAAAGTGCTCACATATTTATCTTTCATGTGAATAGTACTTCAACAATATTTATGGTAAGTAACCATTTACATTCAAAAGACATATCAACCATATCAACAGTGAGTTAGTTTTAGAGGTATTAAAGAAGTATGCTTAACTACTCCAACACTTTAGGCCTATTTATGCTAGAGAAACTGCACCAAAAATTACCCTCTTAGTAACTTTAAACTCACAATTTAAATGAAATAAACTTCTTTTGTAATTTACATATTACAAAATAAAATATAATTGTGCTCTCATCTGATTTACCAAATCACTCTCTTTTCCCTTTAAATTGGCCTCAGGAAAACCAAATAAACCTCCCTTTTACAGTCATGCACCGGCATAAAATAATAGACACAAAATACAGATGTTCAGAAATATTGCACCCTTATTTATTTCAGTTCACTCTCATAACCTTTATGTCACCACTGCTCTCTTTCAGCACACTGATAAGCAACAGAGAAATAGCATTGGAGGAGCTAAAAAGACATTTTTCTCACCGTTGCTCTGTATTTCAAGCCAAGCACGCTGATGTTGGAGCTGCAGCGGCTCTCAGGATGGAAGGTAGTAGTTAGCCTATTTGACACAGAGCTAGCATTAGCATGAACAACGACGGTAAGTGCTAACACGTTAACAACAATAACTCGTCTTACCGACGCGACTTATCTCCTCTCTGTGGTCAACCGGCTCTGCTGAGTGCGCTGGCTTTATTTTTCCTCTTTCCACAGTTTTTCTATATGTTTCTCTCCTTTTTCTTTGTCTGCTTAATAGCTAGCTGCCCTCACTCTTGTGGCTGAGATGAGAAAAAGGGCCGGAAGCACAGCGCGCCAGAACTTCACCTCACGAGCTGAACGTGACCTGCGTTAAGCCTGATTGGCTGTTCACTGTTGAGAGCTCCCCCACGTGGGGCCGTGTAAAAGCGGTGCATTCAAATGCAATGAGAGTTTTAAAACTTTGCCGATTTAAACAATTAAAAATAAGAAACCAAGCTGTCTTCTGTCTTTTATCTAATTACGTTCCCTCTTTTTTTTAATCTGGGCTACACCCTCCCCTCTTGAACTCATGTACGTCCCTGTGCATGGTAGACAGTTAAATGATAATGATTCGAGGGGTCATGGCAGGGAGTTGCACAGGCTCCTCACCATCACTGATGATATTCGCCCAAGCTGTGGAGAGACCTTGGAAGAATGATTTCACAGCTGTGATCATAGGATTGCCTAACTCTGTGTAATCAAGCCGTAGTGGCGGTTGACGATTTCTCTCAGATCTCCTAACAGAATCATTTGTGCCTGTGTTTTCCTCTGTATCCATTGGGATTGTTCCATCCATTTCACCTGTTCCCTCCTCTCCTTCCTCAGGCTCTGCATCTCTAATGCCATCCTTCTCAACTGGAAGTTGTTCCTCTTGTATTCCTAGATTATCATCCACAGTTAAGTCATTTTGAATCAAGGTTATTTCATTTGCTTGTTCAGTTGGAGTGACTTTATTGGTGGGTAAGTACTCAGTATCACTTAAGTCAGGCTCAATGAGCATTAAAGGAACATCTGAAACACTATTGGACTTATCAGGTAGGTTGTCAAAATCAGATTGGTTGTCAGAATCAGGTAATTTGTCAATATCAGGTGGGTTGTCATTATCTTGAGCATTTACAGGACTCTCAACAGGACGAATGCCTGGAGGTTCAGTATGCTGAGTATCTGGGACATTGGTCATGGGTAGGTCAGGATGCACAGAACTCTCACTGATCATGGAGATAGGGGGACTTGCATACACTGGAATGAGTATATCATCTCCTTCATCTGAAGAATTCTCTTCCTCTACCACAGGATTTGCACGGGTTCCTGGCCTGCGTGACACTGGTTTTTGTACAGACTCACTGCTTTCTTCCACAGGTAGGTACCCACATGGCAGTAACAGATCCCTGTGTAATGTCCTTAGGGGACCATCCCTATTTTCAGGTTTCACTGTGTATACCGGGAGAGTGCCTGCTCTTCTCACCACTACATGAACAGTGTGTTCCCATTTGTCTGAAATCTTATGTTTTCCCCGGATGCGGACATTTCTGACCAGCACCCGATCTCCAGCTTCCAAATCTGAGGCAGTGACATGTTTGTCAAACCTTGTTTTATTCTTGAGAGCGATCTTTGCAGCCTTTTCCATAGCTATTTTATAGCTTTCCTTGAGACGTGACTTGAGGTTTTGTACATACTCTGAGTGAGATGCACGTTGATCCTCTTGGACTGGCAATTTGAACGCAAGATCAACTGGCAGGCGAGGTTGGCGCCCGAACATCAGTTCATACGGGGTGAAGCCAGTCACCTCGTTCCTGGTGCAATTATATGCGTGGACCAGAGGTCTTACATGATCACGCCAACTGGACTTATCCTGATCCTGGAGAGTGCCCAACATGTCGAGCAGGGTACGATTAAATCGTTCCACAGGGTTGCCCCTAGGATGGTATGGGGTCGTCCTAACCTTGTGAATCCCCGCCACCTGACAGAGTTCCCTAATTGTGCGGGACTCAAAATCTGGACCCTGATCACTATGTAACTTCTCAGGGATACCATAGTGTACCATAAAGTTCTCCCACAGACACTTTGCTACTGTGCGGGCCTTTTGATTCGGTGTTGGGATGGCAACCGCAAATTTAGTGAAGTGATCTGTGATCACCAGTATATCCTTGGTTCCACTTTTGTCAGCTTCCAGGGACAGGAAGTCCATACAGAGGAGTTCAAGGGGTCGAGTTGTGTTAATGTTGACCAAGGGGGCAGCTCTCTCAGGCCGTGCCTTCCTCCGCACGCACCTGCCACATGTCCTCACTTTCCCTTCCACGTCCCTGACCATCTTCGGCCAATAAAACCTGGTCCTTACAAGGTCCAAAGTACGGTCGACTCCCATGTGACCCATATGGTCGTGCAGGCTGGTGAGGACCGTGTCGCGGA
The DNA here is from genome assembly GCA_029814675.1 of Acanthurus coeruleus. Classification (NCBI taxonomy): domain Eukaryota; kingdom Metazoa; phylum Chordata; class Actinopteri; order Acanthuriformes; family Acanthuridae; genus Acanthurus; species Acanthurus coeruleus. The sequence continues at coordinate 4,744 of JAPZDT010113892.1, read as the reverse complement.
GCTCAGCTGGGAGTACAAGCTGGTAAGTTATCTGGGACCCCACTTGGCGTCGCCTGTATAGGATGTTGTTATGGAGCTCAAGACGGTTTAGCTCTCGGAGGAGAAGTGGGAGGTCAGGAAGTTGGGTACGTAAGGTGGGAGGTGGTGTGTCCCCATGTTCGACTTGGGAGATGACATGCCTAATACATTGATCAGCTCTTTGCTTAGTTGCTAGCTCAACTTCAGTGAGATGGGGGACAGTTGGAAGACCTCCAAACTGTTCTTCTTGCCTATAGCTGTCAGGCACTGCGCTGGGAGACATGGCAAGAACCTCCACTAAAGCAACACAATCTGTACCTCTCTCTGTCTCATTATCAGGACTGACACTGTAGATGAGCTGTCTCTCACAGATTGCTTTCACAACAGACTGATCGACCGCATTGATGTTGTTTGGATCAGAGAGGTGATCTTGAGTGAACTGTTGTATGCGTTCTCTCTCTTTTTGTGACTTTAGATCATCTGCTAGCACACCATGTGGTCTGCGGGATAATCCATCCGCATCTCCGTTCTGCCTTCCTGGACGATAGAGGAGTTTGAAAGAGAATGTGGACAGTGCTGCTAGCCACCTATAGCTGGTCGCATCAAGTTTTGCTGAGGTCAGAATGTAAGTCAGCGGATTGCTATCCGTTACAACAGTGAAGTGGTTGCCGTAAAGATAATCGCTGAACTTTTCGGTGACTGACCACTTGAGTGCCAAAAATTCTAATTTGTGGGCTGGATAACGACTCTCGCTTCGTGACAATCCTCTACTGGCATAGCCTATGACTCTGAGTTGGCTTTCTTGTTCCTGATATAACACAGCACCGAGCCCGGTGGTACTGGCGTCAGTGTGCAGTATATAAGGTTTCTGGGGGTCAGCAAAGGCTAATACCGGGGCTGTAGTGAGGTTTTGGATGACTGCCTCGAAGGCTTGCTGGCAAGCTGGCGTCCAACGACCACCGAAGGGCTCTTTTGGATCGTGGTATTGATTTGTTGGTTGTTTTATGTTTGCTGGTTTCACTTTTGATTTCTTGTTGAGAGGTGGGTAACCGGAGGTTAAGTTGTGGAGAGGTTTTACGATGCTGGAGTAACCCTTAACGAACCTCCTATAGTACCCAGCGAAACCGAGAAAGGACTTTAACTCTCGTAAAGTTTGGGGGACAGGCCATGTTTTAAGAGCTGAAAGCTTCTCAGGATCAGTCTGAACGCCATTTCTGGAGACTACATGACCCAGATAACGAACTGATGTCTGGAAGAAGACACATTTTTCTGGGGATAACTTCAACCCAAACTCTTTGAGACGAGTGAGCACTTTCATGAGTCTCTCTTCATGCTACTCAAGAGTTCTGGAGAACACTATCACGTCATCAAGGAAGACCAACGCATCTTTCAAATGCATATCCCCCATGCACCGTTCCATTAATCTTTGGAATGTGCTGGGGGCATTTGTCACACCTTGAGGCATTCTATTAAACTCCCAGAAACCGAGAGGGCACACGAAGGCCGTCTTCGGTTTGTCCGCTTCCTCAACCTCGATCTGGTAGTATCCCGACTTTAAGTCGAGAACTGAGAACCACTGAGAACCATTGAGGGCTGAGAATGTGTCCTCCAGCTTTGGAAGGTTGTATGCATCTTTTATAGTCTGGAGGTTTAGACGCCTATAATCGATGCACAACCGAACTTGGCCGTTCTTTTTCCGGACTACCACTATGGGTGATGCAAATGGCGACTCTGACTCCCTGATAACCCCTGCATCAAGAAGCTCTTGAATGTGCCTCCGGACAGCTTCAATGTCCTGTGGGTGGATTGGTCGGGCGCGCAATTTGAAGGGAGTTTCATCCGAGAGTTTTATGTGGTGTTGCACCCGGTCCGTCCGGCCAAAATCCAGGTCGTGATGTGCAAACACATCAGCCATGCTGTTGAGCTGCTGAGTGATGCGCTGCTTCCACTCTAATGGAACTGGGGAGTCACCAAAATTGAAATTTAAGATGGACTCTTGGGATGACTGGGTCTCTGGGCGTCTCTGGAGGGCTTCTGATTGCTTAGCTATACTGTGCTCTTTTAATAGGATGGTCTGATAAGCACTAACCTCTGCAATAGTGCACTTGGCAGGAATGACAATGTCATGATCAGACTCGTTGCTTATGACGACTGGCAGCTTATGGGGCCGTAGCTTGGGGAAATCAACTAGACCAGCTTTTACTAGCAGGCCACCCGGCAAGGGGGATGATGATGGATAGTCAATGACGACTGATTTCTCATCCTGAAGACCAGTGACAAGGGCGACTCCCTCCACCACTACTGTTTCACCGGCTGGAATGACTTGAGGCATCTTGCCTTGCATCTTCACTACCCCCTGGCGGTTGTTGTTTGCCCGCTTCCGTCTTAACTCAATGACTTTGAAAACTACTCTGTAGCCATGTGGGAGGGGTTGGCGATCGGTTGGGTCAGTCTCTGAGTAAATGTCAAACAGTACGTCTAGGGTGTTCGTGCCTATGAGCATGAGGGGCTGTGAAGTGTCAGGGACAACCAAGGCAAGGGTATTTACATCTATTGGAACCCCTACAAAGTCCTTTGGAAAGGTTATAGTAATTTCTATATAGCCAAAGTAAGGCACTAGCTGGCCATTTGCACCTTCTACTTCTAAGAGGTCGTGCAATGGCTTAATCTTCTGATCTGAAAGGTGCTGCTTGTAAAATGACTCAGGTATGGTGGTAACCTGTGAGCCTGAGTCAAGAAGGCAGTTGACTTCCTCACCTCTCACAGTCACTTGAGCTGTACTTTTAATACCAACCAATCGTTTGGGGAATTGGAAAGATTGATTCTGCTTTGAGTGATGTAGGCTGGAACATGTTTGAGCTCTGATGTTTTCTGAATGTGTACTGTCTTTGTTGATCTCAGCAGAAGTTTTGTCTTCCTTGTTTACATCTGAGGGACGTTGTTGACTCTCTTCAGCCCCTGTTTGTCCCACAACAGGAACTGTTAGTCGTTTAAAGGTAAGTTTGAACCATCTTGTGCTTCCCACTGGTGCTGTTTTTTCTCCAACTGCTTCTTTTTTTCTGCCACTAAGTCGGGGTTTGCTGGGTCGGTGCAGCAGGGGGCGATGTGCCCGTCTTCGCCGCAGTTAAAACAGTACCAGGGCTTGGGTTTGCATGTCTGTTTCTTATTAGTTTGTCTTTGCATGCCTGTATCATTTGGCTTCAACATTCTGCTCTGTGGCTTCCCTGCAGATCCTTTGCTGCTAGCTCCTTTTGTCCTTTTCTGTGACATGAATGTTGTTAGTTGACTTTGCAGACTTGCCACCTGCTTTCTCAGGTCCTCAATTGCACTGATGCTGCTCTCATCTTTCTCCTCTGATTCACAAACATATGCACCCTGGAACTGCAACTGAGCTCTTTGCTTTGTGGTGCCAATATGTTTTTTCATACGGCTGGTTTTTGTTTGCTGTCGATCTTCTTCACAGCGTATCATTAACAGGAGGTCTGAGAATTGGGGTGGGCTGCTCTTTTTTTGTTCGAGTTGCAGGACGCTGAGCAGAGTGTTATCCCAACACCCCCTGCAGAACTGCTTGAGGAGATGTTTGTCTGCCTCCTCACATGCAATTCCCCCCCTTTTTGTGGCTCTGTTTAATGCTAGCTGGAGCCGATGGAGGTAAGTGGATGGTTTCTCACCTGGGTCTTGGAGGGTGTTCAAGAATTGAGCAAACAGCTCCTCCCCATCTTCCACAGTACCAAAGGCTGAGTCTAAGAGCTGTAAGTAGGCTGCAGGCGGTGACTCAGGTCGTAAGCCCTTGACTACATCAGCCGCTGGTGGGAGCAAACTCTCATGGATCTTTCTGGATATTTGCAGGGGGGACATGCTCGGGTCACTTTGAAGCAACTCAATGTGTGTGCGCCATGTATCATAATCGGTTTCATTATTAGGTCTGGGAGTCTTTCCGGAGAAGGAGCGGAGTCGCACTTGGGATTGGGTGTGTGGGACAGCGTCTTGCCTCCGTACAATATGCTCGACCACGACCTTCTGGATGTCAGGTGGGTTCAAGTCACTTATTGAAAGGGACGGTGCTCTCTTTCCATTAGTGAGGGGAACATGTTCAGTGGCACTGTTGTTGCTTGGTGCAACATCTAAAAATGAGGTGTGAGACTGTTGCTCGTTGTGAGCAGGTGGGGATGGTACAGTGGTTTCGACATGTGTGGGGGAAGATTCCTCAGTTGTGGGTTGCATGGCTTCAACATCTTCCCCGATCTGAGACATCATTTCTTTCAACACCTCAACATAGTCTTTGCCACTCATCTTAGCTAGTTGCTTGAGCTCAGCTAAGTATGTCTTAGTAACACTACTTCCAACCTTAGTAGTATATGCACTACTAAGTGTCTTAACTTCATAGACAATGGTGGAGTCACCATGTGCTGTGCACGTGTACGGTAAGTGGGGTTCTAGACCTTCTAAGGCTGAACCGCTAGAATATTCAACGATCAGGTTTTGATAGAACTCGGACTGTGAATCATCAACCAAAAGGATTCTCTCAATTTTACCATACTGTTTTAGAAAGTCAAGTACTTGTTCATCTTGTTCAGCTACCTGAGTTATCCCACTGACAGTAACTGCGTTTGGGATTTTGACACCAGACTTTTGTACAAAATCCATATTGGTCATCACTTCAATACCGTTGCTCAAATCAAAGGCTCCTGGCTGGCTCGCCACTTCTGTAACCAATTTTAGTAAT
>JAPZDT010113777.1:0-10073 GCA_029814675.1 Acanthurus coeruleus | reverse complement strand
CTCATTACATATACACTTCAACACTGTAAGTTTTAACAGCCATGGAACATCAACAAGATATTATCTTGCCACTTAATGTTGCTTTGTCTTTTAGAATAAGTTTAGTTGCATTTAGAATTACGACAAAATTTACTAAAATGCTTTTTTGGGAGTTTTTATTTTATTTTATTTCTGGCACCTATTTTCTACTTACTTATCTCCAGACAAACAAAGATTTTACATTCAACATCAAAAACCACTTGTGATACCTCAAACTGTAGTTCAGTAACTGCTGAGCAACAGCTTCTGACCTTGTCTGCTTTCTTGTTTTGTGTTGCAATGTCCCCATATCATTACACTATTGCAAGCAATAACGTGTTAGGGATCTTGAAAAAAATCTGTTTGAAAAATTTTCTCACTCTGGGAGAATTCTGACATTACAGCAGATACACAACATCAAATTTAAACTTAACAAGAGTATTAGGAAGTAATAGTATTAGTCTTAGGAAAATGTCTGGTTGAGACTTATCAGCACTGTTTCAGTGCAGCAGATGGGCCAACAAGCAGCTGTCCAGACACTGGTCAAAGAGTACAGTTGCAACACTAAAATCTAAAAAAATCTGGCACTAAAATCAGACTATTTCATCAAGGATCAGTCTGGCCAAAACCACCACAACTTCCATCCTGCACGTCTGTCTGTTCACCTCTGCACCACTCGCCCCTGCTGGTGAAAACCCCACGTCGAGACCCATGCGTGGCCTGTGTGAAAACAGGAGGCTGAGACAGTGACTGTGTATGTGCTCTGGTTTTACTGATATGGTTTATACAAAGTTAGTTTAGAATTATTTTAGCAGCTGTTTATGCTTGTGTTTTCTCTTTTTGTCTGCCTCTCAAAGATGTAGCTTCTATTTAGGTATGTCTTTGTCCAAGTGGTGAGGCAAGTATTCATGTCCTCTACTTAGGTAAAAATATCAATACTATACTGTAAAAATCCTTTGTTGCATGGAAAAGTCCTGCATTGAAAAAATATATGACAATTATACCCTTATATATATTATTGCATTGGGTTATCTATGCAAAAGAAGGATTTCACTTTTGAGGTGGAGCTTACTTTGAACTACTGCTATGTGCTGATTAGTGGTTCTTCGGTTCACAGTTGTGCTTATTTTGCGAATAATAGCAGAATAGAGCAGGAAATATAGACTGCAATATTGGTTTTTTAAGTATAGTACATGATAATATTCATTAAGTCACACTCAACCACTGCTTTTTGGGTATTTTTAACTTAATGGCTCTAAACAGTTCGATGCTAATATATTGAAACGGTGACACAATCTTGTGTCTACAAACATCTTCACAAGGATTAAATGTTCATTGAACAAAGGACTGTTCTCCTACCTGTTGATATGGGGTGCAGTAGACCTCAGAGCCTGTGAGGCCACAGGTGGAGGAGGCATGAAGCTGCTGAGCTCTGCCCAGGAGCAGGTCATTGCTAGGTGGGTAACAAGCTCCTCGAGAGCAGTCCGTCTGGGCCTGTGATACTGCAGCTATGGCTGTAAGGAGGAAGTCAGCACAGTAAGAAATAAAATGTAACAGTGCATTGTGACTATATAGCCAACATCAGTCATGGAAAAGCATCACCACTCCAAGCTCACAATCAATGATGAAATGTATCATGACATACAAGGAAAGATGGAATAGTCCTATAATGATGGTCTAAAAATGGGAAGTTCAAGTTTTCCAGTACACAAAACTTGACCTGCAGTGCATATGAACATTACTCTGTATATTCTCATGCAAAAAATGCTTTTTTATTCAAAGATTTATGTGGATAACAGAGATTCTCTCTCACAGAGATCTCTTTAATTCTAAGATGTAGCAAATACTCCACAGTCATTTAACCCTTACACTCACATTAACCTTTAATTACATTAAACTTTTTATCACACCAGTTTTTAGAATTAAAATGGATCCTTTGCCTAAACCAAAACATCAAGATTCTTAGTCAGTCACGGGGCACAACTGTTTATCCACCATGGTTTGATTCATAATTGTGCTGGAATTCTCCCAGTTGAAAATTGTCCCCTGTGGGAGAGTTTTCTTTGTTTGTTCTTGTTTGTTCTTTGTAGAACTCTACTTCTCAATAGACATATGTGATTTAAAGACTGTTACATAAGGGCTGTATATAATATTTTAAACATCCAAGTAGTAAGTATTCTCCCTTAAGTCCTAGTAAGGGTGGAATAGCCTGAAGCAGAACCAGACTTGAAATCACAGATAACAAACTCTTTAAACATGTGCAATCATGACCAGAGACTTGAAGAATGCAGATTTTCATTCCTACCAAATACTACAACTGCTCTGATCAGGTTAGTTACTCCTCTCTGCTAGTGAATTGGTTGATCAATTAAAACAGCACTGCAATGTTTTTCTGAATGGAAAACCAGCATACAGTCAGCTCAACTTAAGGGATGTAAACATCTGGTGTCGTAATGAAAGCTTAAGTAAAATAACTTCGTGAAACAGAAAGAGGATGCTCAAAAGAAAATTTTAAATATCAAACCAAAGAAGAAAGGCAAAAATCTTACCTGCAACGAATAAAATTATTCTCATGGTGCGTTCCTCCTACCAAAAAGTATGGAACAGATGTAAAACAAATATCAGCAAGCAGAAATAATCAAATAATCAAATCAAAGCCAGTTGACTTTCGTCAGTAATCTCTCAGCTCTGTTATCTGCTGTATTTAAGTTTGTGTTGCTGCCAAACTGCAGCTTTATAAACCCCGTCTCACCTGGATGGTATGATACAGTGTTCGTCAGAGTCACACCCTACACCACCACTCCCTTCACTCCATGAATCAACATGCACGCATACAGACAGGCAGGAAGACTTAGACACAAACACAAAGATACCAAGGAGCCACAAAAACACTAGTTTGGCCACAAATAACAAACTTAGAGTGAGCATAAAGGTCTTATCTTCTCACTGAACTATTTTAAAGAAAAAAATAGTGTTAAAGAAGTATGCTTTCACAAAATTTTGTTATTTTTTATTTTTTTAAATTTTATATTACAAGAAATTTGGGTGTGCTTTAGCACATAATTTCACACTAATAGGTAATTAAGGAAATGTACACAGCTGAAAAATTAAAGCCCAAAACAAATCTTGGAAGACATAAAAACAAATACATAGAAATAGGATTTTTTGATGTCTCTTTGTGAAATTTTTTGGCAGTGGCTTTCCAAAGATGGAGTTTAATTGATAACCCACATCACAAGTGTTACATAATTTTGTTAAGAATATTGATATTTTTGTACACCAACTGCTGAAACAGAATATGAGGATTATTATGCACATTATATAGAATCCAACCGTTATATGAACTTGACACACAGCTATGTTTTTTTTAGACTAAATTTGAAAAGTAATAAGAAATATTTTAATGTATACCTAAAAAATTGTTGCATATTAAAATTTTTATTCATAAAAACATAAAATATCTGCTGTGAACATGTTTTATGCTCTCGCAAAGCATGAAAGCCTTAGTATGGATGTAGAGCGTGGCAAGAAACAATTCTGCCAAAACTTTATGTCAAATGTATAAGATACATTATGAGTATGCAACCTGGATAAATTTAAGATTTTTTTTTATATTTAACATTTTATACATACATCAGCCTGCAAAATAAAACACTTCTTCATGGCTTCTATAAATGAGGTCTACACATTACAAAACCATGAAAAACAAAATTCAAATGTAGAAAAATAAAATAACACAATAGAAATTAAGAGAACAATGTCATAATCAGCAGAAAATGAAATATGACTAAATGGCAAATTACGCATTAAAGCAGAGATTCTGATGAAAACCAAGAAGACCAGATTATGATAATGTAAAACGTAATCACACAAAAGTTTTTCCATGGCATCTGAGAGACTGCAAAAAAGCACTTAAATTTCATGATTTTAAACATAAAGAGACATGACATAAAACTATCTTTATGATTTTACCATAAAAAATTTATCGCATAACTCTATAAACAGTGTATTGTGTTTTTTTCCATCTAGAAAAGAACACTGTTTGAAGGGATGAAACATACAGAAAAACTCATTCTTTTCCTGCCCAGATGTAATACATGCCCAGTGGGCAGTGTTTTAACTTTGCCAGGCTGTGTAGTCACTCTGCTGCATGCTGAATCCTCCTGATCATCGCCTGTGTGTAAAGAAATACTAGCCTGAGGGCCAGCTGAACACACACATTGTGCTTTTCTCCATTTTCACAGACACACTGACTAAGACCTAGTGCAGGGTGTGTCTTCTGACTCAACTAACACACACAGGCTACTGTGCACATACGACTTCAGACAAGTACCTTCACGCCTTCAGTCCCTCTGGATGGTAGCTGTAGCTGTGAATCATCTCATGGTAACAGCCTCTTTCTTTACTGGCCTTTTCCTACAGTGAGATGGAGTCATGGCTGCTCTATTGCAGTCACTGGTATCATAAGATTGGAAGACAAAACAGCAGATAAATGAGAAACATCCATAACAGAAGGAAAAACAAGTCTAAGTCTACGCGAAATGGCAATATATACCTCTGAGGTAAACTTCCGTGTATCTGAACATGTACCTGTTTGAGTGTCTGTATCTGAGGTTGTAAATGTGGTTGTAGGCTCTGGGTAAACTAATGTACAGACTGCAGACACTAACACAAACACACACCCACACACACTGTGATTAGTTTATTAGGTACACTTGGCAATGAAGCATACCTATGCAAGATTAATTCCAGGGACTGGCTCTAACTGGTAAAAACAAAAGCTTGCTGCTGGTGACCATCATAGATATCACAGACACAAAGTAATTCTGTAATGTACAATATGTTCTCGTTGAAATTAATCTTTGACATTGTCCAGATCTCCCCTGCTCACCAGTTTTGGCTCCTTATGAGTTATTTTTGTTTCCCAAAGTTTGGTCTCTTGGTCATAGCAGTAACATAAGTTCCAGGTTAATGGAGAAATCACAACTGCGCATGTACAACTGGTCACAACAACCTGTGAACAGTGAACTCAGGTGCTAATAATGATCAAGCAATGTAACTTGATGTATGTACTCATGACACTTGCTTTCTTGCCTTTCATCTGTGAGAAAGAGAAACATGGAACAGGTTTTTATTACACCTTGTATTTTTTCAGTGATGGCAGCTCCTGCATGAGCTGTCACATTGTTTGGGGCTGTTGGAGTTACTTCAACAGTTGTTTACAGCTGTGTAAACTACAATGAACATGATAGTTCTAACAGACCACGTGTCAGAAGACCTGAAATGTACAAAAAAAACCCTTTTGAATTAAACTATACTACATGTTGGCATAAATATGTGAGTTTTTTACATATGTTATTATTAGTTTTTGCCTGAACTACAACCTGAATTCAAAAATAACTTGCCCTGTCATGAACTTAGCTTACGCAAGCATTTATCTAATCAGTCTATATATATCTACTTATCTCTCTGTCTCTCTCTTTCTATGTATATATATGTGTGCGTGTGTGTATGAGTAAGAGTGCATTTACATCCCAGGCAAAAACCTCAAGCTAAATAACTCTCAAATTGATCAATATGGGACTATCACTTAGTAAGCACCCTAAAAAAGACTCTTATTGTACAGCTTTACAGCCTAACACCAATCAAAAACACTTTTACCCCAAACTCATGTGCTAAATTTCAGCCATGAGACTTGTACATTCTCTGCTCTCTAAAGCTTCTTTCAAACAGTAAGATTTGTGTTTTAAGATTTCTAAATGCCTTCCCACCTCTCCTTGACCTAGTTGCACAGCCTTACAGATTTTAAAGGGGAAAAAAAAGTCCCTTTTGAACAAGGAAGTCAGAATAGTCTTATTGGCTGTGCATTTAAAGAAATTACACCAATACAGAGATGAGAAATAAAGCTGAGTTTTTGACTTTAACATTATTAAGAATCAGTTATATTGAAACTAATGTAGTTAGTGACTTGGATTAAAGTTTTCCTTAGCTTCTTCTGGGAACTATCTTCTAAATAAAGAGGACCAGCCTGAGACTGGTGTTTGAGGTTGCTACCAATATTTAAATTTTAAGGGAAAAAAATTCAGTGAAGTGAACTTTAGTTCTATAGTTTTTCATAGACACATAGCACAAAAAAAAATCTGACGTCATTACTTATGCAAAGACAATTTGAGCTCAGCAGAGGAGAGATTATGGAGTAGATGCTGGGCTTGTACAATGTTATTCTCATTTCAGAAGTAAAGTATCGATTGTGCTGAAGAAAACTGAAGAAAATATTACTGCTTTACTGTAGTACCTAAAGCTCTTTCACCGAGAGCTCATGAACATTAGAGAAACTATTCCTGCAGATTTAGGTCCCATTCTTTTACTTTCCCTTTCTTTGTGTTTACACAATACACAAAAAACTAAGGTTCAGGTTATATGGCGTGACAGCTGCTTCTTAGGTACCATTCTCCTGATCACAAAAGCTTCTGTACAAACTGCACTTAGTATTGAAATTGCTAAAAGCAGTTAATTAAATGTGTGACAAATATTTTAGGTTATTGAACAAAAATCAACAGTGCCTTTCATGCTGTCCCCTTCACTGCACTTGACTGCTCTGATTACATCATGGTCCACCTGATCTCAGCATACCAGCGATTAAAGCTCTCTAAACCTGGAACAGTCAAGCTATAGAGTATCTTTGCTCATGGTTGATGTGCAGACTGTTTTCTGGACTTCGACTCACTGTCTGGATGAGTACATAGAGGCTAGTGATACTGACCCCCAACTAGAAGTCAGTCATTGCACCTGTCTTGCGCTTTATTATCAAAGTCACTCCAGTAGAGGTGTAGAGGTCTGAGTCACACTGACATTCAGAAGTGTTCCCTAGAAGTAAATGGAATACAATGACACCATCCCTACCTCCTTTCAGAAGATACATATCCAGCAAGGTGTTTCTTGAACATGTCTGTGCCAGCATAAAGAGGCTCCTTTGGGTTTTGGGAAAAAAGTGTGGGTTTGGTCTGAGAGTGATGCTGTGTCCACACACCATTTCAAAGTGTAGGGGCCAGGAAGTAGCTAAATGGCTGTCTGTTGTACGTAAAGGCCATTGCATAAAAAAGCAACCCACTGGAATTACCAAGGTTTTGTTGCTACTTTGATATAAAAGTCAGTTTCAATTACCTCCTGATAGTTAAAATGCACAACATGTTATGGGCCAGATAGCAAAAGACAAAAACCCTTTTTGTCTGTCGTAAATAGGAATAATAGATTTGAATGTAAGAGAAACACAGAAGAACTGTAGAGAACAACCCATTTTGTTTCAGTATCCTGCTCATCCATTATTTTAGTACTGTGTCCTTATTTTGCATGGCAGCTGCTGCCTGACCAGCCAGCAGAATGAGGACTAAGGCAAACAAGTGAGGCCATCTTTCAGGGAGGAACGCTAGGGCAATAACCTTTCTGTGTGACCTTGCATTCTGTGAAAATCCACCAATGCAGCAAGTGGTGAAGGTGAACAGGTGACAAAGAATATCTATAAAGATTTCTGCTGCCTGCTACTATATTATTATAAATAATTCTTCTTTCTTTTAGGTGTAGCAGTAGGCCTTCCCTGTGAGCCAGTATGTACAGAACAAAAGCTCTGAAATCAGTTTGTCTTTGTTTGTCCAGAAAACTAAGTTCCTTCTCAATAGTACATACCATTTCAAGCCAGAAACAGGGTTGTCTTCTTTTATTTTATTTAAAACGAAAAAAACACCTTCTTTTTCAGAGAAATTTGAAGAATTAAAAAATGTATGTAATCTTGTCTCGACTGTTCCTCTGTGTGCTGCTGTGTTTCTCTTGCTGGCATACAGAGAGAGGGATAGTGTTTCTCTGATATTAGCAAATGTGATTCAGGATGAATATCTCTGCACTTCCTGTCATGCCCCACGTTATTCATGCTCATGAGAGTGTGTAATACGTGAGCTACTCTGTGTACGACACTGTACGACTCTGACCACAGTTCATGGTATCAGTGTTGCAGTACAGAAATACTGCAGGGGAACAAAGTTGACACAACCTTTCCCCTAATTTGTTGGCGATTTACATGGAGTCCATGGAGTCCATCCATCAAAAATGAAACCCTTTGGTCACCTGTACAGCTTTTAGACTACCTGCTGCCACACTGCTCTGACCTTACAACTGATACACATCACATGTTCAGTCCTGTTTCCTTGATTTTTGGCTTTTGAAAAGATTCTAACGTTTGACTCATTAACACCATGATTAATCTGATTTCATTTTTCTTCCTGTGCATCATTTATAGTCCTCAAATCACATTTATTCAAGTATGATGTGGATTTTGTTCTTTTAAAACACTCCTCTGAGGTTCCTATGAACATTAGTTGACCATTGAATGCTCGTCTTTTTGTTATTCAGTTTTTTTTACTTTTTTCAAACAATACATTCTACTGAGTTTTATTTAGGCAATGCCTTAAAGAAGCCGTGTTAATGTAAAATTGAAATTTTGTTAAACAGGAAACATTTCTATTGGAAAGAGGAGAACATCAAAATACAGTAAAAATAAAACAGAAAATGAATAACAGAAATTCAAGATATTGGCATTGGTGTATGAATGGGTTAATGCTTACTTGTGTTGTAAAACTGCTTTGAGTCATCAAAAGATTAGAATAACACTATATAAGTACAGTCCATATACCATTTACCAAGTTTGTTTACATCTTGATAAAAGGATTCCAATATTATTGAAGATTCTATTGACTTATTAGTAAATGTACGCTGGTTAACCCAAGTTAGTAGTAATTGTCTATTGCATCAAGCTAGCCAAACTGAAGTCATTAGCTCAAGTCTGAAGATAACAATCCTGAGTCAACAATTTACAAAGCTGGTCACCCTGAAACCAAAGCCAAAATTACTTTTAACTTTAACATAAGAGGAGAAATGTCCTTCCTTTGTTCTCTGCCTCTCTAAACTGGCCCTGAACCAATACAAAGACTACTTACTTATCTCACGACACACAAATTGTGGCTGCTACACTGTGCTTAGCTGGCTGTAGCTGCTCTTTCTACCTTCAGTTTGACATCCAGAATGTATCTTTTAAAGGCATATTTCTAACCTTTCAATCTACTTTATTCTGAAATTACTTTTTTGTTTTTCCAAATATTTGATATTTCAACAGAAACTGCAGATGTGCGTGTTTGTGCACGTATGTGTGAGCATGGGGTTGTGTGTGTGTGTGTGTGTGTGGGGGGGTATTTTCAGCTGCTGTTGACAATCCCAGCCCATGTTTGGCCACACTTGACAATGTTTTTTGCCTGCCAATGTCACCTTTTAATATCTCAAGTGTAAAGTTAATTTTTGAGGATATAATAATCACATGAATTTATCTCATTCCTATGATGGTCTCTTAAACTATTAAATTAAAAATTATTATATGAGAGTAATTAATTTTAAATTAATATTAAAATGTATACTTTAGAGTTATTAATTAATCAAGTACTTTTTTACTTTAAGTCAATATTTTTAAAGACGAATATGGAGTGAAGATAAGTAGAATAATTATGACTTATGCAGGTAAATGAACAAACAAGAGTTTTCTAAGGCTATGTGGCTGACCTTCATGAAAGTAACTTGGATTTTGAAAATTCAACTTTTTATTAGTTGTTTCTCCTATTATTATTGATGATTGATATTAACTGTTAGGTGGGGGAATTAAAAAAAAAACTAAAATGATTGGCATGCTAATAAATATCTGAGAAGCACTGCACTAAAGCAGTATTAGTAAGAACTTTAGTGAAACAGTTGACTGTGTAATAAGTCTACACACAACTAGGTCAAAGTTTCTGGCTCCAAGCCTGCTCTCTCTGGTTTCCAGAGGCTAGTCTTTATGCTCCATGAATATTCAGCTGCTGTCACTCTTTGGGTGGAGAGAATGGGGCTATAAATGACCACAGTATCCAGTAAAGGTGTTCTTGCAACAAACTGGAACTCAGAAGGAGATTGCACCTGTGACTAGAGCAAACTTCTGCATCCCAGTAAGTTATTTTAAAACATCAGTTGAAAAAAGTGTA
>JAPZDT010112759.1:0-10152 GCA_029814675.1 Acanthurus coeruleus | reverse complement strand
ATAACAACGGTTCCTTGCTTGGCTAATCTCTTTACTCCTCTTCACTACTTTCTCAGACAACATCTTTTCTGTCCCTTCCATGCCTCTACCATTAAGAACATACTGACATTAGTTAGCATCTAATGGCCAAGGAGAGATGTTGGTGTGTGACCTCATGTTCATGAACCTCCAGTACATAAACATGAAGACGTTATAAAATGTTTTATCAAGCAAACTTCTCCTCATGAGAACTTCTTATAAGAACAAGTTTTTTGTGATGATATGATTGACTTCAAATAAACACACTGCATTATTTTCTGCAAGAATCAGTTGCAACAGATATTGGTATGTTATGTGTTCTGTTGTTATGTTATGTTGTTAACAAACACAAAGATTATGTATATTACATAAGTGTATTAAACTTGCTGTGGAGAAAAAAGGCTTTTAGCACCAAAATAGTGTAAATAATGTAATGATGGAATCAGGAGCCATTTTAGGGAGACCCAGACAGATCCTTCTTTATTTTGCTTTTAGCAATCATAGCTAGTAAACAAAACATTTGAAGACAGCTCTTTTTGGTGAAAAAGCAATAGACTAAAGAACAATAACCAAATAAAAATTCAAACAGTTTTAACTGAAGAACTGCTGAGGTTCTACAGTCAGAAACAGCTGGTCAGCTAAAGAAGAAGAGTGGCACCGGCATTTGTTTCCTCACCCTTGGCCAATATGAGGATGCTAATTGTACTGTCTGACTCTCTGTTTGTGCAGTTGTTACACTTGTGCAATGAAGATCACTCTAATTCCGGTGCCAATGATTTTTATTAAACACTGTAACACAAACACAGGAAAAGCCCTTCATCAGTATCAGCTTTCTGTTTTGGTTATTTGGACCGTAAAGCGCTTCCCGACGGCGCGTACTTCCTGTTACGGCAGGATTACAGCGCCAGTTAACAGTAACTGACAACACAACTGCCCCAATTTTACAATTAAACAAATACATAAAATAAACAGAACATGTGTAACTTCCCACAACAAACTCCATATCCAGCTGCTCCTATAATTTGTTCACTCTCATGACGCTACGATGGGCACAACCTGCTCAGCAGCTTAAGCTAGCGATCGCTAGCTGCTTTATTTATGGACCTAGACTATACTTTAAGCATAAAAAGATGGCATCACAACTTAAAAATGAACTTAACATAACTGGGTGAGGCGCTTGTGCACTGTACTCACCTGTAACACAAACACAGGAAAAGCCCTTCATCAGTATCGGCTTTCTGTTTTGGTTATTTGGACCGTAAAGCGCTTCCCGACGGCGCGTACTTCCTGTTACGGCAGGATTACAACGCCAGTCATCCTCATCCTAAAGCCAGCACTGACACCCTCTGACACTAATGGGCATTACTTCAGGTGAAACAGGTGAGTACCCCGCCAGTGACACAAAGCGCCTCGACCCACAACAATAAGAAAAATAATGGTGGGGGGGGGACAAAGGCAACAGCAAGAACAAAAAAAAAGAAACCACTCTGGACTCAATTTAAACTAACAAAATGCCCAGGGTGCCACACCCTCCCCTACTTAAACAAAAGAAAAAAAATGTTGTTACACATTTTTTTCATACACATCTATTACTGCACTCCTGGTGCCTGTCCTTGAACAACTGCTATGATGCATGGCATTTCTCTGTGTCGTGAAAGAACCCTTTTATACTATGTTAAATTAAATACATTTACCCATAGTAGACTGTAGTACTGCTCAGCTGATGCAGAATACCGGTTCTTGTGAAAGATAACCATTTTTTCCAGACCTGTAAACACATTCATCCTACTGTAACTAGACTCAATAATCGGCCAACACTCCACTTTAGTCTGTTACCACACTCCCAGTGTCTACAGTTTGAAGCACCATAACATGTTCGTCATCAGCTAAATTAGCGTCTGTGGCACTACAGTATGTACTTTAAAGATGAATGTTTTATGTTGTCCATTTTTTCAATGTGTCAGTAAAAAAAAAAAAATTTCCCCATGCCTAGTTTTTGTGTGTTAGAACTATTAACAGTTTCTTACTTTGGTCTTTAGCAAATTGTCTGTATTTCTGTGGGCACCCAAGGTCTCCACAGAGTCTCTACGCAAGGTGCTGGTGCGCCCACCTCAATGCTGTTCATACCAGCTTGTCTGACAGTAGGTTATCCCAGCGTGTCATACGTCAGCATCCTTGGTTGTCGTCGCTCTCTCGGGGGGTGGATGTGCTGTGCTAGAGGTGATGGCCCTGAATCTGTGTCAGAGTCCCTGTCTCCTTGCTGGTGTTGCTCCTCTTCATCAGATGTTTTGTGCTGTCGTTGCTCCTGTAGATCCTGATGATCCGGTGATGTCTGCAGCTCAGGTTCCTCCTCTTCTTCCACAGCCTGTATTTCTGGCTCACTGTCTCCTGTCTGCCGTGCTTCCACTTGTTGTTTAGAGATCTCAGTCTCAGGAGTTGGAGGATGATCTCTGCCTCTGAGGTTGTGTTGGTGTGAAAACTTCCACACGAGTTCACCTTCATCCTCACTGTCCATGTCTGTTTCCTGAAGTTGTGACTGTTGCTGAACTCTCCCTTTGTTTTGCCTCACCTTTCTCTTTTTGTTGTCCTGCTCTTTTGTCCCTGGTTTTTCCACAGGTAGGCTGTCACATGGGAGCAACAAGTTTCTGTGCACTATGTGGCTCCTGCCTCCCCTTTCTGGCTTGATCTCAAAGACAGGAATGTCAGGGCTCTTTTGACTCACCACCGCATACACAGCATCCTCCCAGTATGAACGAAGCTTGCCAGGTCCTCCTCTTTCAGTGAGGTTGCGGAGCAGGACTCTGCTGCCAGGATGAAGCTGAGCTCCATAGGTCTTTTGGTCATAATGTCTTTTACCTCTTGATGCTTCTTTCTGAGCCGTTGCTGATGCAATTTCATAGGCCTCCTTCATTTGTGACTGCCACTTTGCCACATACTCCCCATAGCTGACTTGCTGCTCCTGCAATGGTAAGTTGAACAGGATGTCTACAGGGAGTTGTGGTGTGCGGCCAAACAGCAGGTAGTATGGAGAAAACCCAGTAGCCTCGCTCCGTGTACAGTTGTAGGCGTGTACTACTTTTGCCAGTGAGCTCTTCCAGTCTGCCTTTTCGGTGTCAGTTAAAGTTCTCAGCATGGACAGGAGTGTTCTATTGAAACGCTCCACTTGACCGTTGCCCTGTGGGTGATATGGAGTCGTGTGGGATCCACGCATACCACAGACCTTTTGCAACTGGGAAAACATCTGGTTCTCGAATTCTCTCCCCATGTCATGATGGATTCTTACTGGAAAGCCAAAGGTAAGTGCAAAGTGATCAAAGACTTTTTCCACCACTGTTTTTGCTGATTTGTTTTTTGTTGCATATGCCTGTGCGAAACGTGTAAAGTGGTCCATTACCACTAAGATGTACTCATACCCATGTTTGCAGGTCTCAAGATGTAAAAAGTCTATGGAAACAAGCTCAAAGGGGTAGGTAGTGGTAATGGAGGTCAGTGGTGCTCTGGTGATCTTGCTTGGTCGTCTCCGCTTTAGACAGTCACAGGCATGCATCACAAAATGCTCCACATCACTTTGCATTCTGGGCCAATAGAACCTGTCTCTTATCAGCCCCAGAGTTCTTTCTGCCCCAAGATGTCCCATTTCCTTGTGTAGTTCTCTGAAGACAGTGTCATGGTGTTCTTTGGGGAGCACAAGCTGATCTCTGCCATTGGCTCTCCTGTAGAGAACTCCATCATCATTTACATGTAGTCTGCTCCACTGTCTCAGCAGGATTCTGACATCAGGTGGCTCTGCTTTCAGAGCGCGACCTTTTGGCAGATGGCCATTGGCTTTGAAATGCAGGAAACGACCAATCACAGAATCTTTTTCCTGACTTACTTTGATTTCCCCTTGGGAGAGCAACTTTCCAGCAGACAGTGGTGCGGGGTCTTGCACTAGGCTGATTGCAGTCTGGTTGACTACAGTGGTGTCATGGAAGGCGTTCTGTCTCTGCAACACTGTACTCTCCACAGCAGCCCTGATTACATCCAGTTCTACCTCTGCTGTGCACTGGGCCATGTACTGGTTGATGTCAAGGGGTAACCTGGACAGGCCATCAGCATCTGCATTCTTTTTACCAGGTCGGTACCTGATTGTGAAGTTGAAGTCAGCCAATTCGCCCACCCAACGATGGCCTGTTGCATTCAATTTTGCTGTTGTCAGTTCATACGTTAGGGGGTTGTTGTCTGTGTAAACAACAAAATGTGGGGCATAGTAAAGGTAATCTCTGAAGCGTTCACAAATTGACCATTTTAAGGCCAAGAATTCCAGCTTCCCAGAATGCATATGATAATTTTTCTCAGGGGGTGCTAATGTCCGTGACCCATATGCAATTACCTTCATCTTGCCTTCTTTTTGCTGGTATAACACAGCTCCCAGGCCCTCTTGTGAGGCATCGCAGTGGAGTATGAATGGTTCAGCAAAATCAGGATAGCCTAGAATAGGGGGTTCTGTTAGACAGCTAATCAGCTCATTAAGAGCATCCTGGTGGCTCTGAGTCCAACTGATAGGTGTGGTGGGTGGTGGTCGGCCCCTGTGCTTTGTATTAACCCTTTTCCCCTTTGTTTTTGACACAGGTGATGGAGCTTTGTCTGGAGGCAGGGTCAGCAGCTGGTAGAGCGGTTTTGCCACTTTAGAAAAGTCTGGAATGTAGGCCCTGTAGTAGGAGAGGAAACCAAGGACTCTGCTCAACTCCCCCACTGTGGCTGGTGGTTTGTCTTTAAGAGCTTGAACAGGAGCTATCTCAGCCGGATCCATAGTATACCCATCTGCTGATACCATACGGCCGAGAAAGCGTACTTTCTGTTTGAAGACATCGCATTTCTGTGGACTGAGTTTGACACCATGCTTTTGGTATCTCTGCTGGACAGCACGGACGTGGTCCATGTGGCTGCTGAATGAGGGTGAGTGGACTAAGTTGTCATCTAGGTATGGTTGGCAGATGACATCACGAAGGCCCTTCAGACAATCCTCCATACTTCTTTGAAACTCTGCTGGAGCTGCGCTGAGGCCAAAGGGTATGCGGTTCCACTGATACAAGCCCCAAGGTGTTATGAAGGCTGTTAGGGGACGGCTCTCTGGGTCCAGGAACCCCTGGTGATATGCTTTGCCCTGGTCAAGGACTGAAAACCAGGAGCTGCCATGCAGAGAGTCGAGCATGTCCTGGATCCTGGGAATCGGATGCCTGTCTGGTATAGACTTTCTGTTGAGTTCCCTGTAATCACAGCACAGCCTTAATTCACCTGACTTTTTTCGGACGCAGACGATCGGAGAGGAGTAGGGTGACCTTGACTCTGAAATCCACCCACGGTTCAGGAGATCTTGGAGGTACTCCTTTACCTCTTGGTGATGGGGTTTTTGGCACAGATATGTAGGTTTTTCGGACAGGTGTAGTGTCATGTAGTGTGATGTGCATGCTCAAGCTGGGAATGCATCCCACATCCTTGTCGTCATAAGCAAAAGCATGACATTCCTCTCTTAAAAGCTGTCTCATAACCTGTTGCTGATCCTCACTGAGATGGTCTATCTTCACAGGCGGATCCCACTGGGATGGCTTGGGGCTGTGCTGTGAGTGGCTGGTTACCTCATTTAGCAGGACAGGATGCTGCACTATGTCTTTTTCAGCTGTCTCTGTCTCTGGCGTCTTGTCAGGGGACTCTGTTGTGATGGGATACACTGCCTTTATTTCTTCCAGGTGCCCCAGAATAGTGTGAGGTGTTAAGGTGATGTCAAGCTTGGTGGTGTTAGCGACTGAGACTGGGATGTACACAAATCTTCCCTCTGTGACAGTGATCAGTCCCTCTTGGATGACAAGACCCTCAGGCAGCTGTGATGGAACACTGGGAACAAACAACAGACTCTCTCTTGCAAATTGGGCTCCAACATGTGCACGAACAAATGTGGTGGTTATCTGTTCAGCAGCCAGGCATATTTCTCTCTTGCCTGTCTGCACCGTCCCCACACTGTGGTTTAGGTGTGATGTCTGTAGTATCTTTAACATTGATTTAGCTGTTTTCACAGACACTGAGAAAATTCTGCTCATTTTCTGAATGTTGTGTGTTTTAGGCTGCCGCTGGCCCCATTTGCCCACTACTTCTTCAATCGCATTGAATCCAATAATGGGTTGTTCTGCAACATTGGGGTCACTGGATACTAACATGGGGACTAAGAGTGTCTTTTCAGGGTGTGTGTCACAGTTCAGATAAAACTCTGTTTCAACCCATCCATCATATGGGATTTCACTCCCATTTGCAGCTAATGCTACCAGCGGTTCTGTCCCCAAAAGCTCAGAAAGGGGCCTGACAGTGCTGTGTGGGAGGTGTTGTTTCCGCCAGTCATTGTTAATGAGGCTTGCCTGAGCTCCAGTGTCCCATAGAGCCTGAACCGGTATGTTGTCCAAGTGGCACTGGACCAAACATCTTCTTCCAATGAGACTGATGAGCTTTGTTTGGCGTTGTGAGGGCACATAACCACTTGGTGAGTCACGGCAGGGCTCACCGTTGTTTGGCTGTGGGATGTCAGGTAGAGTGTCTGTGTGGTCACTTGGGGGTTCCAGTGAATGGGAAGGATTTTGCAGGGATACAGACTCTATTTGGGGCCCGAAGAATGAGCGAGCTACTGTGGGTCTGCTGTTATCTGGTTGTGTGATGGCAGAGAGAGTGTCTTTGTGGTCACTTGGTGGTTCTTGTACAGGTGAGGAGGTGTTTTGCAGGGGTACAGAACTTACTTGGGACCTGGAGAGTGGGTGGGCTACTGGGGGTCCCGGTTCAGCAGCCCCCTCTCGTTTTCCTGAGAGAACCTGTTCTGCCTGCAGCCACGGGAGAGGTGGCCTGCCTGCCCACAGCGATAACAGTGTCTACATGTGTCACCAACCTCAGCCTCTCTGCATACCTGACACCCTTTAGCCCATCTTGCAGCTGATGATGGCCAGGTGGCTGTACTACGCCTGGACTTTGTTGCTTCTAATGTCTCATTGAACATTTTCTTAACCTCCAGAACATCAGCCTTGAGACCCTCAATCAACTTAACAGTCTCTGGGTCTAGCCCTTTCCTCTGTCCTTGTTTTTTCTTTGTGGTGGCTCCAACACTCCCTGTCAACTGTGTTTCATCATTTGCATCTTTTCCACTATTCAGAGGCAACTGAGTGGTGTCGGGTGACTGCCCTGTATGTATCTCATTTACCCTGGGTGGTTTGACTGTAGTGTTTCTCCGAAGCTTGTTTTGCCGCTCTAGCTCAAGGCTGGCAGCTTCGTTTATCTTTTCTATCAATACTTCGTCTGTAACTTTGGGGTTGCTAAGGTGAGGTTTCAATTGAAACTTAACTGCTTCACTCAGCAAACCAGTCTCTAATGAGCGCAGGAACTTTCGTTGAATTAAGTCTGAGCTGAACTGTTCCCCTTCGGCATCATCACCAGACTTCCAGAGCAGTTTTTCTCTGAGCTCTATTGCCCTGAACAGAAAGTCCTGTGCTGATTCTTTGGGGTCTTGGTATATATTCATGAGTCTGTGGAGCAAGTCGGATGATGAGTCCACTTTGTAATGTCCTCTAAGTATGGTTCTTAATATGGGGAGTGTGAGGTCTCGCTTGACTTCCAGCAGATCTCGAAGGTGAAGGCCAGGGCTTACTGCTTTAATCACAGCTTCGATGATTTCAGTCTCTGAGAAGCCTTTCTTAAGCCCAGACTCTATTTGGTTGGTCAGACTAGTGAAAGATAATTTGTCCTTTTACCCGGCCTCCCCTATCTGACCCCAGATCCGGAAGTCTTTTCTCAAAGTCACTTCTGGTGCTGTGAGAGGTGGAGGATGATTGACTTCCCTCACTTTTACAGGTGTTGTACTGCTAAGCTGTGACCCTAAAGCTTCAATCTTCTCCTCTAAAACACGTGGTGCCTCTGCCTGAGCCTGCTGAAGCTGTACATACTCTTGTTGCAGTTTTTATATTTCACTCGGCTCAGTTTGTTGAATTTCTGCATTATCAGTAATATTTTCGTCTCATGACCGTACGAATGACTGGAGATCACTAATGAACTGCTGGAACACATGAGATTCCTCACTCTCTTCAATTTCATCTCAAGTGCTATCAGCTAACCGAATCAGGCTCCGACGGGACTGTCCTCTGAATCCCTCCCCTGCTGGTTCACTGCATTTTAGATGCTGGCACACCTTGATGAGTTCTGGTTTCTCAAGTGTCCACAACACCGCACTGATCTCATCCTGGGGCTGCTCCATCTTTGTCTTGTTTTTTTATGCAGGTTCGTCTCTTGTAGAGGGGCTGTGTCTTTGTCGTCCTTACAGCTATCCCCTGGCTGGCTCGCCAAATTATGTTACACTAGTGCAATGAAGATCGCTCTCATTCCGGTGCCAATGATTTTTATTAAACACTGCAACATAAACACAGAAAAAGCCCTTCATCAGTATCGGCTTTTTGTTTTGGTTATTTGGACCGTAAAGCGCTTCCCGACGGCGCGTACTTCCTGTTACGGCAGGATTACAGCGCCAGTCATCCTCATCCCCAAATCCAACACCGACACCCTCTGACGCTAATGGACATTACTTCAGGTGAAGCAGGTGAGTACCCCGCCAGTGACACAAAGCGCCTCGACCCACAACAATGAGAAAAATAATGGTGGGGGGACAAAGTCAACAGCAAGAACAAAAAATAAACAACTCTGGACTCAATTTGAACCAACAAAATGCCCAGAGTGCCACACTAGCAGGACTTTTTGCAAGTTTGAACTTAAACATAGGCAACAATTACTCTTTACCCACATTGAGTAACAGAGTTGTAAGAATTCTCTATCTAGGTCACTCCAACAACACAGTATCTGCTACCAACATGGCAGAAGAAGAACAGATTGATCCTCAAGCTTCAGTTAACCACCGTTAGCTTTTTTCCCAAACTTCTGATTTGCTTATATGGCTTGCTGTTCAGGTTTATATCAGCACCTGTTGGTTTGGCATGGTCAAGCAGTCTTTCAGTTATGTCTGTGTAGATTCTCATTCATCCAGGTCATGATTATCTTGAAGAGTCAAAAAACAAGGCAACTGGACTATGTTGAGTTTTTGGGAAGACATTTCACTTCTCATCCAAGAAGCCTTGTTCAGCCTTTCAGTTGTTATTGGGCTCTTGTGTGAACACTTTGTTCATGCTTTTGTGCACAGGAATTTTGTTTAAACAAAGGAGGAAAAAAAACCTGTTTTTAGAAAATATCCAAGTTTGTGTGGACTAGGACAAGTCAGAGAATAAACGAGACGCACAAGGAAGTAGTAACCAACAGAAAATACTAGTGAAAAAGAGGCACTGCTAGACCATGGAAAAAGTAAGTGTGTAATTTTATCCAAAAAAACCCTCTGGATTTACATTGCTTTCAACATACTTGGTAATACACATACAACTTTATATACATAAAGTATATAAATGTATTAAAAACAAAATCAGTAAACAACAGAATACCATGTACATATGCAAGTTAGACTGTCTTACACAGACTCTTAGGTGTCCACTCTGTAGATAACAGTTCTCCGGGGTTAAAGCAGGATCAGTTGAGTGTTATTTAGCACCCAACCGATAACTCTGATAGGGAGGGCAATGTGAGTGAACTTGAATTCATTATGATATATCACATATGATAATATGTGTTCCTGTTTACCCCACCATCAAAAAGTATGTATCCACCACCATCCAGGGCTGGGTTGCAATGGCCAAAGGCTAAGCAGGGTATTCCAAACATCCCTCTCCTCAGAAACACTCTCCAAATCCTCCTGGTTGATCCCAAGGTGTTCCCAGACCAGATGGGATATGTAACCCCCTCCAGCAAGTTCTGCATCTACCCTGAGGTCTCTTCCCAGTAAGAAGTGCCCAGAAAAACACCCTAATTGGGCATCTCAGGTTCGGTCACAGGGTGTGTAAAGGTGTGTTTTACAGTCAGTGCCCTCTCGCTGCTGATCTCTTGGCAACATGCATGCAGATGAAGCTGTGATTTATTTTTATATATTTGTACATTTTTAAATTTGATGGAATCAGTTTTTTATTTTTTAAAAATTTATCTTTTATTTGGCTTTATTGCTAAAAACTTTATGACCTATTAGAGAAATAGACC
>JAPZDT010112539.1:0-10181 GCA_029814675.1 Acanthurus coeruleus | reverse complement strand
CAAATTATTTCAGTTCTGTTACTTTTTTTTTTCTTTTTTTTTTTTTTTATTATTAAAAAAATTTTAGAGGAGATTGTGGAATTAAAGTTAAAGCAAATTCAAATAACGTTTTGGGTACAATTTTTCCTAAAGAAGTAGAAAATGAATAGATAAATGCAAACTCATAAAGTTACATAGCATAAGTATGATAACAGACAATAATGGGGCGACCTCATGCTAATAACTCTGAATTTATTTCTCTTTACTAGCAGTAACACAAAATATTGTCTGATAATGAACAATGATTTTTAGGGCAAGGTGAAATTGAAACTAAGGTTTTTCTGTCTTATCTAGGAGGACATAAGGGATATACTTTTTAATAAAATGTACTCCATTTATGTTGATATCTTTTGGCTAGATGATTATGAGTAACTTGAATTATGCTTCATAAAGGGAACCTTTTTTTTCTAGCTTTTTTGTTCCCAAGCTTGGGAAATGAGACTGAATATTTTGTTCAAAACTGAGCTGTGACTGTCATTGTGGTGAAATGAAATTAAGTTGAATAATCTGTTTCACTCAGGTACATGAAAGGAATTGTTTCATATGATCAACTTAACTCTGTGGTGCAGAGTATTAACACAGCTGCAACAGCCAAGTACAAGATCCTCCATCAGTCGATGAAAACTCTCAACAGTCACACACGGAAGCTGCACAAGCAGTTTAAGGATCAGGAGACCAAAGATACAAAAGGTAATGACATTAAATTTTCACTTAGCAGGTGCCACAAAACATTAACAGCAGTTACTATGTTACAGATATTAAGCAAAAACTGTACAGAAGAGTGTTAAAATTGACACCATACCAGAGTTTAAATACATTTTTCAATATGGCTTCTTTTTTTCAGTGCCAGTATGGATATGTATAAATGTATGTCATAAACTTCTTTCATGACGGTCAGTAAAAGGTCTTGCAAAGTCCTAAATTTAATTCTCTTAGAGGTGCATATAAATAGGTAAATACTCTAAATATCTTTAATCTTGAATACGGACACAAATTATGTAAAAGGTGTAGAGAGACACTTTTAATGTTTTACTTAGTTTAATAAAAAAGGACTAAGACCTTTGCTAACTGACATCATAAGTATACAGTCTCACTGGTCGTCTTGAATGTCTTTCAGGTCAGTACTTTGTGGTGGAGGATGACATTCGTGAATTTTGTCAAATAAAGGTGGACAAACGATTTCAAAGGATTTTGACCATGCTTCGACACTGCCAGCGACTTCGCGAGCTGCGAGGAGGTGGGCTCACTCGCTATATGTTGTTGTAAATAAAAAAGACTTGGAGGGATTACTTTTGAGGGTTTTTGTTTTTGTTTTTGTCCTCTTTTTTGTTGTTTTTACCATAGAACAGTTATCAATAAAGAATTAACAATCAACTTTTTCCAGAATTGCACACCCCATCTTAATAGATTTTCTTTATATAAATGTTTATGCCACCTGTATGTATAACTGTGTAATTTTTCTTGATTATATATTACATTATTCTTTGTGTCAAATTCTGTATTTTTTAGCCAAACAAAATAATCAATGGAACAAAAATTCCCTGGTAACTCACTGTACTGAAATAGAGCATATGAAGCAAATAAAGCCAATAAAGCACTGTGTTGTTAAAGGGAAATGCTGTTTTGCAGTCAAAAAGTAAAATGTGTTCAATAGTATTAAGGAAGACATAAGTCATTGCTAATAAAATTGATGTTTTATTAGGGCCCGAGCACCTAGCCATGCGAGAGCCCTATTGTATTTGTACTTTTTTTTTTTTTATTATTAGGGCCCGAGCCCTGTAAGCAGGGGAAGGGACCTATTGTTTTTCTAGCATTTCTTTTTAATAGAGCCGGAGCCCTACCAGGGAAGGGCTCTATTGTTATTGTACTGTTTTTTCTTTTTAGAGCCCGAGCCCTACCGGGGAAGGGCTTTATTGTTATTGTAGCATTTCTTTTTAGAGCCCGAGCCCTACTGGGGAAGGGCTCTATTGTTATTAGGGCCCCAGCCCTGCCAGGCGGAGAGGGGCCCTATTGTAATGGTAGTGTTTTTTCTTATTAGAGCCCAAGCCCTACCAGGGAAGGACTCTATTGTTATTCGTTTGTTTTTAGAGCCCGAGCTCTACCGGGGCTCTATTGTTACTGTACTGTTTTTTCCTTTTAGGGCCTGAGCCCCTGCTGGGGGAAGGGCCTATTGTATCTGTACTATTTCTTTCTTCTTCTTCTTCTTCTTCTTCTTCTTCTTCTTCTTCTTCTTCTTCTTCTTATTCTTCTTCTTCTTATTATTATTATCAGGGCCCAAGCCCTGCCAGGCAGGGAAGGGCCCTATTGTTTTTGCTTCGTTTCTTTCTTATTATTATTACTACATTTCTTTGAAGCTTATTTTGACCCCCTAAACATGCTCAAAAACTCACCAAATTTGACACGCAAATCAGGACCGGCGAAAAATTTGATATAATGGAAAAACTGACCCCCACCGTCCAAAAATGTGCTCTGTAGCGCCACCTAGGCACAGAAAAACGCCCATTGCAGCCCACAGGAAAGTCATTGAGAGATGGGACAAAAGCCTAATCGTGGTACTCATCAAGACCTCAAAATCACACGCTGACACCCCTAGGCTAAAATCAACAGGAACTTGGCAATTTACATTTGAAAATGCAATTTACGGCCAAAATTTCACTTTGAACAAAAGATATCTCTTCCGAGGCCATAAATGGTAGCGCCTTCAAAAGCTAATAGATGGAGGACACAGTGCTTAACAAAGTTAGTCTTACTTTGTTTTTCTTTCGCATCGTTTGGATTTTATAAGCCCTCAAAGTTGCAGTGTCACATGTTCTTCCTCTGTGTCCTCCCATTCAAGTCAATGGGAACTAAAGTCACGTGTCAAAGTGAGGCCCCTACAGTCTAAAGCAGGGGTCGGCAACACTCAAAGAGCCATTTGGACCCGGTTTCCATGGAAAAGAAAACACTGGGAGCCACAAATACGTTTTGACATCTAAAATGAAGATAACACTATGTTTTTTTACTTTTACACTTTGTATAAACAACTATAGTGTGTTGCTTATGAAATCCATGAAGTGCCACACTTAAAAAAAATTATAAAAAAAAAAACATGCTGAGTTGAAGGTTTCTTTCAAATGAATGAAAAAGCTGAACTTAAATTATCCATGTAGCAAACAAAAAATGCAATGAGCTGTCATCCTTATATCGCCTTTGGGCTTTCAGAGCGTGTAGCGGAGCCTTGACCTGAATTTAAAAAATAAATTGGAAAAAAAAGCACTATTTCACTGAACAATGAAAAATAAATATTTGCAAAATATCTGTATAAATATTTATTTTACCTGGTTAATGGGACTTCTGCTCCTGAACATCTGCGCACAGCGTCTGCAAATCAGGCCTGTGGGAAGTCACTTTCATCTTTACGCAGGACTGTAAGCTGTCAAAAGGATGACTCAACTTCATGCTCCACCTCCACTGGCAAGAAGTTGGCTTGCAAAAGCATGTTTCTGTGGACAACTCTCTCCTGACCAGTGGTGTGGCTTCTTATGCAGTAAGTATGGCACCTTGAGTCTTTGGAGACAACCGTGTAGAGTGTAGACTCCCACCTGTCAGCCAGCTTCCTACGTCCACGCCCACCCTT
The DNA here is from genome assembly GCA_029814675.1 of Acanthurus coeruleus. Lineage (NCBI taxonomy): Eukaryota > Metazoa > Chordata > Actinopteri > Acanthuriformes > Acanthuridae > Acanthurus > Acanthurus coeruleus. The sequence goes on along the minus strand of JAPZDT010112539.1, from coordinate 6,526 downwards.
GTTTGCTAAGAAAACCTGATCCCCTTCATTAATTTCTGTGCCCTTGACTCCCTTTTTGTACAGATCTGCCTGTCGTTGCTGACTGGAATTAGCATTTACCTGGGCCAACATGAGAGCTTCCTTGAGATCATCCCTCATTCTCTTGACATAACTGTCATAGTCTGTGATGTCGTTGTCTCTCTCCACATTGCAGAAAATAACATCCACTGGCAGTCTGGGGATACGGCCATACATCAGATAAAAAGGGGTGTAGCCAGTTAACTCATGGGCTGTACAGTTATATGCAAAGGTCAGCGTTTGTAGCATCTGCGGCCACCTTTGCTTATCCCTGGGTGATAAGGCCCTGATCATGTTCCCTAAGGTTCTATTGAACCTCTCAGTGTGGCCATTCCCCATAGGATGGTTAGGGGTAGTTCTTGACTTTTTTACACCGGCAATCTGCAGCAGTTCCTGAATCAACTGACTTTCGAAATCCGCACCTTGGTCTGAACGAATTCTTTGTGGGAATCCATAGACACAAAAGTACTTGTCCCACAGCTGACGTGCGACTTATTTCGCTGACTGGTCAGAGCATTTGAAGGCATGAGCCATTTTAGTGAAGTGGTCCGTTGCCACTAACACATCCACACTCCTTCCCTTGGAGTCTTCTGCGGACCAGAAATCCAGGCAGACTAGCTCCAAAGGGCTTGTGGTTTTGATACTTTGAAGCTGGGCTCTTCCTTCAGGCTCCAGTGTCTTACTGACAACACAGTGCTTGCAAGTCTTCATGTACTCTCTGATGTCACGCTCTATGTCAACCCAGAAAAATCTACAGTCTACTAAAATCGGGATGCACCAATACCACAGATTCCAGGAGTGCAGTTTTCAACTGTTCAAAGGAGCCACGATGCTCCTCTCTACAATCGCTTTGATGCAATTTCTTGAATGTAGCAGCCCCTCTTGCATTCACTCTCTTCCCCTTAGGTGCTGCAGTCAGTGCAAACAATGGCTTAGCCAGGCGGGAACAATCAGGAATGAACTGCTGATAGCACATAACCATTCCTAAGAACGACTTGATTTTCCTTCGGGACGGTGTAACGCCATCATCCATCATAAGATCAGACATGGACATAGAGACAATGGCCTTGACTTTATCAGGGTCAGGTGACACACTATTTTCATCCACGATATGGCCCAAGAATTTCACATTCCTCCTCAATAGGTGACATTTTTGGGGGGCAAGCTTTAACCCATGAGCACGGAGTCTACTAAAAACTGTTTCAAGCCTCCTGAGGGCTCCAGCTTCATTGGGGGCATAAACAAGTACATCATCTAGGTAGCAGAGAAAGGTCAGCAAGTTTTGGTCTCCAAATATGCCCATCATGAGTCTCATGAAGGTTGCAGGGCTATTGCATAGACCCTGGGGGAGCCTATTGAACTTATAGAGTCCCATAGGCGTGGTGAAGGCTGTGAGCTTTTTGTCTTCATTTGCCATGTCGATGTTATAAAAGCCAGAGGTGAGATCCATTGCACTGAATATGACGTTACCTCCCAGAGCTGCCAGGCAATCGGACTGATGGGACAAAGGGTGTGCGTCCTTTATTGTGCGCGCATTCAGCCAACAATAGTCCACGCAAATCCTTAAATCCCCATTCTTCTTCCATACGAGCACTAATGGGGAGGCCCACTCGCTGTTGGACTTGCGAATGATCTCACGTTCTTCCATCTCTGTGAGAACCTGCCGCAGCTTGTGGCACTCCCCTGGTGGGACGCGTCAGTATGGGAGTCTGAATGGCCGCTCGTCAGACAAATGGATACAATGGACAAAATCCTTAGCCAACCCACAATCAAGCTTGCTCCTTGAGAAGACATCCTCATACTTCTGAATCAGTTGCAGCAGTTGTGCTTTCCAGTGGTCTGACACCTCACATGAGTCAATATCCAAGTCATCCAGTCCCAGGTTATGTAGACTGTCACGAAAGCTGGGACACGGTGAGGAATCTGGGTTGCTGGCTGCTTCACCACATACTGTCTGGTTCTGCACTCTGACTTCTGCAGCAGGTGTTTGCCCAGAGGTCATATCAAGATCCTCAGTGGCTATGCAGGAGGACACATCTTGGCACTATCTTGGTATGGCGTTTTAACGTGACAGCCTTGTCAGAGGTGTTCAAGATTCTGACTGGGATCCATCTCTCACCATTCATAGAAACGACAGACCGGCAGACAATGATGTTTTTCTTGTGGATTTGTGCTTTTGAGGGTTCAACCAAAATAGTGCTGCCTTCAGAGAGGGGAGAGGCCGCAGGTAACTTGCCCCAAACCAGATGTTCTTGCTTTGAAAGAAGAGTTACCGCTTGCACCAGCTTGACAGTTCCAATAAAATCTGGCATTGTATCACCTCTCCATCTGTTGATACCAGACAACATATTAGGGAACTGGATTATCTCAGGCACATTTGTAGACTCAGGTTTGCTCAGAACTTGCCAGAAATTGGGAGACTGTCTAAACTGCTTTAGGAGGTATTTGATGACATTTGTGCCCAAAATCAACTGATCTTTCTGCCCCGGGACCACTAAAGCAGGAACACTGAATGTGCATCCATACACTTGCATCTTCAGGTTATAAATGCATTTGGGCCTGACTTGAATTCCACCACAACCAAGCAGAATATCAGGGTGGACACAGTTGGGCTCTGATGCTGATCCAACATCCTTTAATATCTGCTCAGCCTCTTCACTAATGGTGCAAGCCATGGAGCCAGTGTCTAGCAGAGCCTGTAACAAGAACTCATTGTCCACCTTTGCACAAGTGTAGAATAGACAGATTTATGGAGCTGGGTTATGTTCTGAAACAATACAATAGCACCAGGTGGAGCAGACTTGAGGCTTTCTGCATACACAGACTGCATGTCTTCCTTAGAATTGAGGGTCTCATTGGTGTCACTCACACTGTCCACTCCCAGGTGTGAGTGACTTAGTTTCCCTGGTCAGGTGAGCTGCTGCTCTGTTGAATAACAGTGGCTTTGGGGCAGTCTTTTCGTCTGTCTCCTTGTTCTAAGCAGTTCAGACACCTCCGTTCTCTCATGCAGTGTGTTCGTGTTGAGTGAGAGTTGTTGCCACAGATCCGGCATGGGTTGAAATGAGCTGTTGGTGGGAAGTTAGGCCTAGCAGCAGGAGCAGGTTGGTTGGTACGTTCTAAAACTCTCTCCAACATACTTAACACACGCTCCAGAGCACCTGGTTCTGGTGTAGCTGTTTCACATGATGTCGTTGGGTTAGTCGGGGTGCACTTGGCTGTGTTTACTTGGGCATAATCAGTTTCAGGTTCAGGGGAGCTAATGGCTGTTACAGTTGTGGCTACCTGTAAGGCATGTGTTTTGGCCGTGGTTGCATTTGATCTCTTTACTTTGCACTCTCTTTGATATTCATCAATAGCCTCCTGCACCTCCATGAGGGACCACTTACTTATGGGCTTACACTTGAAAACACAAGCGAGACTGGGGTCAGGACAGTTTCTGATGAACATCATAGCTATCTCTGCATCCATATTGTCCATATTGCTTCCCTGACGTCTCAAATGTCTGTCTGCTGCCTCAGAGCTGTATTTAGTCGAACCCAGTAATCTACTGGTGTTTCCTTTGTTGCTGGCTGCGTGGCATAGAAGTCGGCCAATGGTAAACAGGACCCAGGGGCTTCGCTGAAATAATGCCTCAGTATATTATAAATTGTTTCAGGGCTGACAACTGTGCCAGGAGATTAGCTGCTCTTCAACCCTACCCTGACAATACTTTTCGCTCTGCCAAGAAGGTGACTGAGAATCTCATCTCTCTGCTCATAGGTTTAGAAACCCCTCTTGTGCAAGTACACCTCCATCATATCAATCCATTCCTGGATGGAGTATTTATCATCTCCGTCACCACGATACATGGGAGGTTCTCTTACATCAGGTCTGACAACCAGGCTCACCTTAGAAAGGTCAATGGTCGTGTCTTGTGCTTCAACTTTAGCTGAGTTAATTGAAGGGGGCTGTTGTCGGGTGATTGGGGACTGACTAGCTAGCAGCCGGCTGGCTATTGATTCACCTATCTGGTTCCCTAACTCACCCATGAGGTCACGCAGCTGTTGGGTAGTGTTGCCACCTTTGACAGCTGGGGTAGAAAACAGAGGCTCAAGTGAAGGGGTGCTGGTTAAATCATCTGATTCTAAGGGCTCCTCATGAGTTAACACTGTAACCCTACTGCGAACTACTCCACCTGTATTAAACAAACCCCTGCCTCTCTCAACAACTGGTGTGAATATACTAAAGGTTTTCTGACCTCTGCCTGCCATATCTCACAAAACAAATGAATATATAAAAATGAAATAACTCTCAAAAATCAGTTATACAGGTCTCACAGAAAATTACAACATATACAACTAATATGATTCCTTATGTTAATTAATTGATTGTTCTGAATGCCTGTATTGTACACAACATCAGCAATCACTTCAGCAACTAACGAGATTCACAGGTCCACCAACTTGATATCCCACACGTTACAAACACACAGCAGAACCTCGGCGATTGGCAGCGGCTGACCAATGGATCCGGGTCACGGCACCAGTTTTATGTAGCAGCTGTAGAGTGGTTAGCCACAGGCTGAAGAATCGCAATCATTCCAGGAATTGGGGTTGAAGGTTTATTCATCTATAACAATAGCACAGGGGACAATCAGCGCACACATGCCTCGGCAGTGTCAATGTGTTTCCTGCAGCGAAGTTCCAGCAAAATAGCAGTAATAACTCTCTATAAAGATGCATAAAACATAGCAAATACCACCTAGCCATCAAAACGCACCTATAACAATAGCACAGGGGACAATCAGCGCACACACACGCCTCGGCAGTGTCAATGTGTTTCCTGCAGCGAAGTTCCTGCACACGATATACAAATTAGAAACATCAAATTTAACTAAAATTACAGCCGCTTTAACGTACAAAATATAAAGAAAAAACTCATTAGTACATCAATTAAAGTCTACTGCTTTGTTACATGCCGTTTCAATCAAAATAAATGAATTTTGAAATGCTAGCTTAACAGCCAAACACGGAACATCGTAACACACTTCTTACCAGCACAATAGCGGTAATAACTCTGCCCGGTGTGCGAACTGACGCCACTCACACCCCCTTGTGTGTCCCGCTGATTCAAGCCCCCCCATGCAACAACAGGTGAACGGAACCTTGGAAATCATCAACTATTCATAAACGATATAAAGCAATGCATACAAATTTTAACTTGTAATAAAAAGAGATGACACCAGCATTACAGGTTTTGAGAAAGTTCATTAGACAACAAAAAGAACTCAAAAAATTATAATATAATAACTTAAAAAATTAACTCGGCTACACTAACACCTCCTCCAGCATGTGTAGCGCCGTGCCTCCTCTCCCCTTAAGAGTTGTATTCAGCGTGTTCAGGTTCGCTGTCATGTCCACCATGAAGTGTAGCTTTTCCAGCCACTCTGGCTGTTCCAGCTCAGGAAAGGTGAGCCCTTTGCTGCTCATGAAAGTTTTCACCTCTCCCAGACATGCAGCAAAGCGTTTCAGCACCTCTCCTCTGGACAGCCACCGGACTCTGTTATGCAGCAGGAGATCAGAGTACGTGCTCTCAACCTCATCCAGTAACGAACGGAACTGACGGTGATTTAAACCTTTTGCCATTATTTTATTAACAATCTGAATGACTACATTCATGACCTCTGTGCATTCTGGAGGAAAAGTTTGAGCGCACAATGCCTCTTGGTGCAGGATGCAGTTTTCTATCCAGTGACTTCTGCAGTAAGGCCACAAAGCCCCTGTGCACTCCAGTCTTACTTGGTGCCCCATCAGTAGCCACTGACACCAGGTGGGTTGTTTTTATTCAACCCAGTCTCACTCCAAATCATGTAATACCTACGTTTGTCCACAGCGCAAAACTTAGTCATCTTACAATAACGGCCTTGAAATTGTGACACGTGTACGTTACATCTGCCTATTCTTTTCTGCGGGCATACTGTAGGTCATGTGACTGCCGAGTTTCTCCCTGGGGTGAACAGAAAACATGGCAGACATACCTTCTATTTTCAGTGGAAATTGCTATATTTTAAGATAGCTTGTGGCTTTAGCTTCGTTTTAACAACTTTTCTAGTGACAAATGTACACTTTCTTTTCATAGTATCCACTCGGTTTACATACGATCCGTAGTTTTTTTGTTTCGACATACATTCTTTCAGGTCTCTCAATGAAATTGTGGTTGCTACAGTGGTTGCTACGACGAACCGGAAGGAAGTTGATGTCGCGTCACGGACCGAGTTGCTCTTAAAACTGGTTACGTGATTTATTCATTCATTATTATTATTATTAGTAGTAGTAGTAGTAGTTGTATTAGTATTAATAGTAGTAGTAGTAGTATTCCTTTACATTTGAATGTATTTCTACACCTCGAGCCTACAGTATTGTTCATTTGTTTAAAACATTGTAATGATGAACTGATAATAAAGTTTATTGAAAAAAAAAGTTTGTGATTT
>JAPZDT010112103.1:0-10221 GCA_029814675.1 Acanthurus coeruleus | reverse complement strand
TTTATAGTACAACATTTTTTAACAAAGTAATTAAACTCAAAAATTAAAGTTGCGAATTTTTTTACACCCTTGAGATTTTAAATAATAATAATAATAATAATAATAATAATAATAATAATAATAATAAATCTGTTGATGGTTGTTGGTTGTTTGGTAAAGCCTGAAGATCAAGGGTCTGTGGGGTTAATTTGTGGGAAGGTAATTACTCTGCCAAGACATAAGATGTTTTTTAGAGACAATGTGCAAAAGAGGGAAAGAATTACAGAACGTACCACAGCATCCTGCTTCGGTCACGCCACGATGCAGGAGCTGCTGGTTCCGCTAAACTTAGTCATGGTTCTGGTCTGGAGAGCAGCTACTGTGTGTAAGAGGCTGGGATGTAATGTCATGTTCCTGCCATGGGGCCTGTGGAATGAGCCGTAAGTCAGGGCTGAAGATCGAAACAGATGGTTTTGGGGAATCAGAGGAAGAAAACAGCAGAAAAAAAAAAAAACACTGTCTTGTTTTTAAAGTAAGTGCAACTGAGTCACAAATCTCTCCTGTGTGGAAAAAGCCTCCACATACTTTCCTTTCCACTTGTGAAACAGCGCCAAACTGTGGAGGATTAAAACACAAGAAGGTTTCAAGCTGCAGAATCTTAAGTGTTAAGGCTATTTTGAAAAGTATAACTTTCATATTTACTGATGTTAAAAAGCACATGTTTCCTGAACTGTGCACTTATGCAGGGGGGGGACCTGGTATAAAAGCGTGTATAAATATTTGTGAACAAAAGAGACATTCAGTTCCTCAGAGAATGGTGTATTTGGGGCATGACTTAATTTCCTGCACTGTTAGGTCTCACAATTAGATTTACGAGCTGTCTCTGTCGAAGCCTCTGAGAGAGCAGCCTGGCTTTTACTTTTACTTCACTACATTTTCCGAAAAAAATCAATACTTTTACTCCGTTACATTTACCTGAGCATCCTCGTTACTCGTTACAAAATAAGAAGGAACGTGATAGCCAATGGACAATCTTTGTTTGTTGTAGTGGGAGTAGTAGCCAATGATGTTGGAGATACAGACCGCAAGACGTTATCGTGGGTTTACCCCGTTGTGCGGCGGATGAAAGCAGCAGCCAGCGGGTAAATTTCAAATTAACGGTCGCATTATCGTGTCAGGAGTCTCAGACAAGTCGGGTCTCTAATGTTATTTAAAGAGAAAGAGGAAGACAGAGAAGCCTAAAATGTCAGAGATGGAGGTGACTGAATCGGCGACTGACCTGAACCTGCTGCTGAAACAACCAGCATAGACGATGACGATGACGATGAACACCCGTGGCCATACCTGCGGGGAATGTTCCGCTACATCGTAGTGAAAGATTCCTCCTACCGGATGAAATGTCTGCTGTGCCTACCTAAAAGCAGTGAGATATTGGCTTACAAAAACTCTCCATCCAATCTTAGGAAACATGTTGAGGTAAGTTATAAAAGACTAATCCTGTGAACTGCAACATTCATTTTTATTTTTTAACGTTAACTTACTGTATTTTTCATAGTGTTAGTTAGCTAACGCTAACGGCTACTAGCTTAGTTACGTTAGTAGCAGTAACTTTAGGAACGTTATCCAGTTCAGGGTAACTTAATGTTAGTTATAGATGTATGGGAAGGGAGATTTAATGATTTAGACATAGTATAATATGCTATGTGTGTATGTTAATCAACTGTAAAAACATAACGCTGGAGTTAGCCATATTTATCAGTGATGATCGTTCCAAGTAGTCACATTTTTTTTTTGTTGACTTTCTTCTCATTCATTCATTCATTCATTTATTAAGCGTCAGTGCAATTGAGCACTGATTTTTGAATTGTTGGAGCTGAGACCAATAGAATTGTTGTGTGAAGATCAGTGTCAATAGACTTTAATGGGGAAGCAAAGAGTGTGTTGTTGCACGCGGTGAAACTATACAGTCGAGGATAACGTTTTTTTTTTTTTGGTTTGTTTGCATCACCTCCGAACACCAAGAGTTTATTAGGAATTATTTTATATGCACGTGGGTATGAATGTTGGTAGGCATGCATGCATGCGGGTCTGTAAGGATATGTTTGTGTGTATTTTTGTATATGGTTGGGTTTATGTAAGGAGGTATTGAAGCTCCTTTTATTTTGAGTGACACTTTGCAAATTAAACAAAACTTAAAAACTAAATTAAACAGGAATAAAGAAAATGTTAAACTCAAATTTCTGATTGCGTTTTATTAACAGTACTTTTTACTTTTGATACTTAAGTACAGTAAATACTAGCTACTTTTTTACTTTTACTCAAGTAATATTCTAGCAGGCGACTTTAACTTTTACTTGAGTAATTCTCCAGTAAGGTACTTTTACTTTTACTCAAGTATGGCTTTTGGGTACTTTATACAACACTGCTGTCTAGTGAGGTAATGTCTCATATTATAGACTTTCAGGTTGCTGGCCCAGTCTGCAACATTGAGACATTTTTCAGGCCCCGCTGTATTGCTTAAAAGCTTTTCTTTCCAAGATATGCAAATCATAATAGTCTGATAACCATCCCTGTCACAAGATGGTGTAGCGCGCAAGAAAACACGCTCTTTTTCTAACTTCATTTGGTGTTTCACCATGGGAATTGCTTCGCCGTGACCAATTATGGAAGCTTCAATGACACAATGTCTTTCAGTGACAGACAGGACGGACTGTGACGGGACCCGCCCCTTCATCTTACCACAGCCGACTAGCCCCCTCAACTTATTCTCACTTTCTTCCCGTAAGAAAACTATACCAGCTCCCTCAGCATATTCAGGCTAGCTTAGTTTGCTGCTCAACCATTCACAGACGACCCGTAAAGGATTATGGCGCTGAACCCAGTTCCGGGCTTCAGTCTGGATTTGCCGAGTAAGTCCTTCACAAGAAGTTCAGTTAACCGTTACACAGGGAGACTCAGAGTAGCGTCTGCATCAAGGCAAGCTGCTTGACTGGCATCTTTGTGACTTTGCACCTTACAGCTAACGTGTTACGATGAGCCATCCAAGGTTCAGTTAGCATTAATCTGTAAGCTGCACTAAATATCTCTTGTTTTGCCAACAAAAAAAAATGGATGCAAAACAATAAGATACACTCTGAGTTGTCATGCTAAACCCCATGAGCTAACATTAATTGACCGACAGGCCAACACATTAAGGCGCGCCAATTATGAGCAATTTAGCTAACACTATTCAGTTTATCCTTTCCTATCCTATCGCCATGTCCATGGCAAAAACCCTGCCAAAAGGTCCAAACCAAAGGCTAAATAAGCTGCATCCCACCTGTGTCCTGCGTCAATTTCCGGCAGGGACCCTCATCTGATGTGCATAGCTTGCATGGGCACTAAACACGCTCAGCTCAATTATCGCTAGCTGACCCTATGTCATGTCCCCACTGTGTGTCAATGCCAAAATAATTATTGGAAAGGAGACTGAGAGTGGTGGTGGCTAAGAGTCATGACACATGTTTGGCATGAGCCACAGCGAGCGCCACACCAAGCAACCATCAGCCACAAGCCTCTTCAAGCTGGACCAACATGATAGAGGCTGATTTCCCAGACATGCCTCCACTCCTTGAGGCAGAACCGGGCTGCAAAGAGGCTAAGGGCAACTCCAACTCAGATCTGCTTGATGTGATTAAGATGGAGGACAAGGAGGATAACTCCACGTTCCCCACTCAACAATCCAGCCCCACAATGTGTCAGACAGTGCTCCTTCAGCTTGTAACGAGGTATGCAAACCAGCCGCAGCTAAGCTGGGAAAACCATGGCCTGCAGCCCAGGATGAGGGCCAAGGGTCTTTTTTGACCAGCTCTGGAGAAGATGAGGGAGACTAGCACCCTCAGGAAGCAGGAAGGGGAAACATTTGATCTCTGCCTCCCCAGGAAACAAACACTCATTTGCTGCCGTGGCTGTGAGAAACTGAAAAAGTGGTGTGCATGGACAGTGCACCTGTGGGTTTTATCCACTCTTTCTCAGGGATGTAGACTCCAGTTTGCTATGAAACCACCCAGATTCAACGGTGTGTTAGGTTCAATAGCCAGAGGGGATGCAGCACAAGTCCTGAAGGACAAAATAACATCACTGTTACATAAACAAGCAATCAGAGCTGTAGCGAATGAGGGAGCTCAATGGGGGTTCTATTCTCGTTACTTCCTCATTCTGAAGAAAGGGAGCGTATCACTGTGTCCCATCTTAGATCTCCATGTATTGAACAAACACCTATGAAAATACATGTTAGAAATGTTAACACACAAGGTCCTCTGCCGTTCAGTCTACCCAGGCAATTGGTTTGTAACAACTGATCTGTTGGATGCATATTTTCACATCCCAATTTATCCTGCACACAGAAAGTTTCTCAGGTTTGCTTGTCAGGGCAGAGCCTATGAATATCAAGCCATCCCTTTTGGGCTGTCTCTAGCTCTGAGGGTGTTCAGCAAGTGTGTGGAGGCAGCGCTGTCTCCGTTAAGAAATAGCAGCATGAGAATTATTGTACATAGACGACTATTTGATATACTCCCACTCATAGGAGCAGGCAATCAAAGATTCAGCCATGGTGATAAATCATCTCAGGAATCTGAGGTTTATCATAAACTGGTTAAAGAGCCGAATAGAACCAGCACAATGCACAGAATATTTGGGTCTCAAAATAAACTTCCTCTCCTATCGTGTGACACTATCGGAGGGGAGAATAACATCTCTCAATCAGTGTCTGTCCCTCTCCAGGTGGGGAGAAGTGGTAACATTCAGATTATGCCTATGCCTGCTCGGCCTCATGGCTTCAGTAATATCTGTTGTATATTTGGGCATTCTCATGATGAAGGATTTCCAGTGATGGGTGGCAGCGTTACATCTGTGCCTCCGCCGTCACAAAGTCACAAAGTGAAAATAAGGCACGTGTGCATGGCTGTTCTCTGCCAGTAGAGAGACACATCTGATCTTGTGTGGGGCATCCCGCTGGGTCCAGTGTCACCCAGAGTAACCATTACGATGGATGCGTCACTGACAGGTGGGGAGCAACAATGAGGGGCAGGCATTTTCTGTGATTTCTCCAGGGTTGCCGTGTCTTGGTGAAAACAGACAACTCCACTGTAGTAGCATAAGCAAACCAGCAGGGTGGTCCTTGCTCACTGCAGTAACACAGGTTAGCTCAGAGGATTAACTTTAGGCACATCATTCCTTTTCAGTGTTAAGTGGTTGACCTGCTGTGTTTCCTGCAGGAGCTGGTCAACAAAAGGAAGGCCCTCTCTACAATTAAAGTGTACCTGTCAGCCATCTCAGGCTTTCATGTGGGTTTCAGGATAGGTCTCTGGGCCAACACACTGTACCCAGTGCGGGCTTTGCAAGTGTATGTGAACAGGACAGCAAGTTTTAGGAGAGGGGGATCAGCTGTTTGTGTCCTCAGCTACTCCCCACAAGGGCAGAGGCTGTCCCACTGGATTGTGCAGGCTATTTCTCTTGCCTACACATTTAATGGTTACAGCCCCCCTTAAGGTCTGAGGGCTCATTCCACGAGGGACATGTCCACCTCTTGGACTCTATTTTAAGGGTGTTTCTATGTAGGATATTTGTGTTGCAGCTAGCTGGGCTATGCCTCACACTTTTGGGAAGTTTTACAAGCTGGATGTCTCATCCTTGGCACTATTTATATTTAAAAATTTCCTCTCTGTCCATGGCTGATGTAGAGATTCTGATACATGCTTTTGTTTCCTCCAGCCTTGATTACTGTCATTAGTTGTTTTCTGGTCATCAACATACTAGCATTTAAGGTCCCATATTAAGCAAATATACTTTTTCATGGTTTCCAATGAAAACATGTGTCCCCAGCCTGTTTACAGACACCCCAAAATGAGAAAAATGCATCCTCTCCCTGTCTTGCTTGTTCCAACTTTTGGAAAATGTGAGCCCATGTGCTCTGTTTCATATTTGCTCCCCTTGTGATGTCAAGAGGGGAGTTAGCCAGCTAGGTGACACTTCCAGTGCTGGGTGTCTGTGCCGCCCCCTGAATCCGTGTGTGTCCACCCAACAGCCGACATTGTTTTCCATGCAAAGGGGCTCCACTAGATCAACAAAGATGTTCATGTGCAGGCAAAGCATGCTAATTGCTCTGCTGCTGGCTGCAGGAACAAGCACAAAAGTCTTCATTCACTCCTAAATTCTGACCTAATGAAAATCCAGTGAATTGTTCAGGCTGCTTTACTGTAAATTTAGCCAGTTAAGCCTGGCCTTAGCACGGCCGCTAATATGAATAGCATTTACTGTGGACTCAAGCGCTTGAGTGTGTTTATTGATGGTCACTCAGTAGGGTTGTGAACTGAACTCGGTGCTTTTAAGGGTACCGACCAGGTCTATGTGAGTACACCAGAGCATCTATCCACACCCTAAGCATTCACTGTAAGCAAAGGGTTGTGGCCAAAGTCATATACACTTCCTGTGAGAGGCGTGACCAGCCTCAGCTCATTTGCATTTAAAGCTATAGGTATAGAAACAGCATGTTCAGAAGCCTCGCTCTATTGGCTTCCGATCTGTTTTAGATCAGACTTCAAGGTGCTTCTGCTGGCCTATAAAATTTTAAATGTGCAGGCACCATCTTACCTCTCTGATCTCCTTAAGCCTTATTCTCCTACTCTATCCCTCCGCTCACAAAATGCAGGGCTCCTGTACGTACCTAGATTCATAAAGAAGTCAGCAGGTGGCAGGGCCTTTTTTATCAAGCTCTGTTCTAATGAAATAACCTTCCAGCTGCTGTTAGACAATCTGAGTCTGTTAAGTCCTTTAAATTGATACTTAAAACTCATCTTTTTGCATTAATTTACGTTCACTTAATCTCTAATCTGAGTAATTTCTCACTGCATGGTGGGTTGTTTTCTGCCCCTATGACCGACCAAATGTTGTCCCACCAACGAGATTATAGATTAGATCACTTATTTTTTAAATCTTTCAATCATCATTGCACTCGCTAAACCTCTGCTGTCTTGTCATGTATGTAAAAATGGTGTGGTGTGTGTGTGCGTGTCTCCTCGGTGTGCATGTGTATTGTGTCTTCCCACTAGGTTTCTGAGTCTCTGTGGCATTGATGGCAGAGTGTCCCTGGTTCTGCACCATTTGGGTGGCACTGGGTGGCTGCTTAAATACCTGCTGATTCATATTACCATTTGTTTTTTTTTTTGTACATTATAATATGCTCACTTTCCCTTGCTCTCTTTCTTTCTCTCTCTCTTTCTATCTTTCTTAATTCAACCTGTTGAGGCAGATGGCCGCCCACACAGAGCCTGGTCTGCTTGAGGTTTCTTTCTGTTAGAAGTGGGTTTTTCCTCGACCATTGTCACCACATGCTTGCTCATGGGGGCATGTTGGGTCTCTGTAAAGTGCCTTGTGATATCTTTGTTATTGTTTGGCGCTATATAAATAAATTGAATTTGATTGAATTAAGGGGGGCATGAGGTGGTAGGCCACTACCCTTGCTAGCAAAATGATCAAAACACACACACCCCATTGTTTACCTGCCATCCGTAGGTATACTTTATCTGACTAGTTTGTACAATAAGAATCTATGGCTAATACTGAAGTATTTGTAGTCTGTCCATCTTAGAATTTATTCTACTGTCTACAATCATAAAGTAAAAGACTTAATTATTAAGTATTTTAATAGCACTATCTCTTAGTTTTGTCTTTGATGTATAGTATGGTCTATAGTATAACTATAGTACATAAACTAGGGGTGCAACAATTTATTAGTGTGGATCAGTGTCTTGATAATTTATCCCCAATTCAATATCACTGATACAAGGTAAAACATTGAAACAGATCATCTTTAAGAAATTCCTTAATCTGTGTCAGTATGTTAGTATGAGTAATGGAACTCAGCCTGTTTCTGAGGCTCAAACTTGTAACATTATGGCTGAATCTTTCTGATTTTTTTAAAAAAAAATTCTTAATATCTTCCTTAGCTCTACCATTTCTTGAGCTTAGCGGAAGCAGCAATAGTGGGCGTGGCACTATCACCTGTAATTCATGGATCCATATCTTTTTTGATAAAGTTTTTATTTTTCTGTCGTCATTTTTTTTTTGGGATTCATTTAGTATCCATACCTGTAATGTGTGGGGAGGTAGAGTGGGAGTCCTTCCAGCTGTCCTTTTTGCCTAAAGAGTTGTTGTTTATAGAGTCCTGCAAAGAGTCAAAAGACAATACAGCACTTTAGTAGCAAAAAAACAAAACATGATTGGGTTATCACAAAAGCAAACACAAACAGACATACAGGAAACTTGTTTACAGTTTAGCCTGAGTAGAGGGCTAAACAACAAAATGTCTCTTTTCTTTATTGATCTGCTTTTATCAGTTATGAGGCAAGCCACTTTGTCTGTCTCACCAGATTTAGGTCATGTAGCCAACTGCAATACATAATATTTAAACAAAATCAAAAATTGTCAAAATTTAAATACCAAACACAAGTATACAGTATTCAAAATATATATTTAAATTCCTCAGTTATGGGGATTTTCGAATGCAGCCAAGGAGTGCAGACATGTATTCCTAAGACCTAGGTGGAAGGCCCTGGATAATTGTAGTTATCTTACTTCGCTCCCTTATAACTTTAACATGCTCTGGCATTTAACACACTCTGGTTTGACAAATGAAGTGAGGTGGATGCCCCAAGAGAAACATGTGAAATACACACTGCTTAACCCGTGCAGCTTTGAGGAGCCTCCAAGTTTTTCTCTACCCCAACAGAACAGCACAAAATTACCTGAGGGAGCTGTCAGGTGGGCATAATAAACCAAAGTGACAACAGCTTTACACCATCTTACTGTATTACTCATAGACACACAAGAGATGGGCAGCCCGGGGTGACCACTTGGACCACCTCACCCCACTGAGCCTGGGAAACAACTGTGTACAATAGTGATAGTTTCCCATGCATGTTTGGTGAATGTTTACGTGTATGCCGACCCTGATTCACCAGCTCTTGCTGGATCAAACTGGATTTATACCGGGACGTCAGGAGATAAACAATATTAGGAGAGCTCTAAGTATAATTTCTGTGGAAAAACATAAACAGGAACCCTCAGTGCTTCTCAGCCTAGATGCTGAGAAGCATTTAATAGGGTAGATTAGCTATATTTTGAACACACACTTGAAAAAATGGGATTTTAGTACACAGATTAGAGTGTTATATTTAGAACCCATGTCAAGAGTATTAGTTTTTTCTTTGAAAAGAGGAACCAAACAAAGATGTCTCCTTTCTCCCTTACTATTTGCAATCAGCATGAAGCCCTTGGCAGAAATAAAATCTAAAAATAATAATAATAATAATACATGGAGTATCAGCAGGTGGAGTGAAATATTAAAATAAATAAATTATTGCTGTACGTGGATGATGTTATTCTGTACATTACTAACCCCCTGACCTTGGTTCCAGCACTTTTAAATTGTTCAAGGGAATTCGGAAAATATATGGTTATAAAATTAATGAAACCAAATCAGAGGCCATGATGCCAGTAGGCAAACGGACATCGGAGTTGGACAAAGAAGTTTCATTTAATCGGTCAATTCAAGGATTCAGATATTTAGGCATCATGATAACCCCTCAAATCTTGCAACTATACTATGAAAACTATGGCAGATTAATCACACAAATAAAATATGATTTGGCTCGATAGGAGATTCTCCCTTTATTACTCTTTGATAGACTTGGAACAGTCAGGATGAACAAACTTCCTCGACTAATATATCTTTTTCAATCATTACCTGTATGGGTTCCTACTTCTAATTTTAAAATGTTAGACAAAATGATTTCTGCTTTTGTATGCCAGAGGAGGAAACACAGAATTCGGCAGAAGTTACTACTGAGTCCAAAGAAACAAGGAGGCCTTAGCTTGCCTAGTTTGAAACTATACTATTGGGTGGCACAGCTCTGGTTTGGCTGAATGGGTGGTGCAAGATTAGGAAACAAATTGGATTGAATTGGAGAATTGTGCCTGCCCACTAGTACCTCTAGAGATGATGCTGTTTATGGAACAAAATAAAGGGAGAGATCCTAAAATTTAAATTTTTTTGTACCCAGAGAGGGTTTGGTCTTTTGTTAGGAGGAAAATAGGTGCACCTTTGACAATATCACAAGCAGTAAGAATTGCAAAGATTGTAGACTTTCTGCTAAATAAACTGGATGCTGGGTTTCAGATCTGTGCAGGAAAAAGATTAGTAAC
>JAPZDT010112017.1:0-10235 GCA_029814675.1 Acanthurus coeruleus | reverse complement strand
ATCCTATTAGCTAATTAACTTAGCATCGCAGGTAGGCCTTGATATTATAACGCTATTAACCAAAAATGGGGCTTCTCAAGCTCACGAGTCAGCTGCTTGCAGTGCAGTTTTATGGTAATTTTCTATGGCTAGTTACCCGGATTGCTGCTGTGGTCCAAAATATTCTTACTATGAAACGACTAATAGGAGTCTGGTTTCGCCCCGATCAACTGTGTAAACAGTGGAGACAACGTCACATCCGGCTATGATTCACAAAAATAAACGAACTACAAACTAAAGTCTTAAAAAAGTATTACTCAAACAAGTGTCTTTCACACATATTTCTCGGTACTAACTGTAACCAAAAAAAGGTACGACAAGTTAGAGTTAAGATCCGTTTTCAGAGGCATAACGGGAGAAGGGCCCTTTTCCGTTTTTTGCGGTGGTGTAATTTTCATCTGTCGTTTCCCCTTGCGATTGGGAGGCCACATGTGACTAAAATTAAAGACGATGGTCAACCCGAAATATAAGTGAATCGTCAAGGTAATAGTAAAACGTGTGGGAACTACAATTTCGAGAAAGGATATGGCTTAATATTGGGGAAAGTGTACCCCGTATTCCCTACCCAAATAAAGCCACCAGCAGATGTCCACCAGAAGATCATGACAATGATATCGTTTAAAATAACACCCTTTTTTAAAATAAAATTTAAAAAAAAAAATTATATCTTTCTATATGTTTTCCATATATGTTTCTTTTATGAAGGACTACAACTTTTATTTTCTTGTACAACACCATCTTGTACAAATACAAAAAGAAAAAAATCCTAATACCTTGACTTTTCATCATTGCAAGTAATGGATTAGATAAATTTACTCTTCACCATATATCAGCCAATAAAAGCAATTTCTAGATAAACTCTATCATCAACAGGGCCCAAAATGTTTTTTTGTTTGTTTGTTTGTTTTATTGCAAATCTTCAATGTGACATGATGAACACAGCTTTTATAGACTACTTGAATGTAATGAGGAACTGTTCAAGAAAAACAATGTCTTGCAGACAAACTGGGCCACATTTTCTACACCATATTAAGTAAAGCAGTGCCATGTTGCTTCAAAAACAAAAACAACAAAATAAACCCCACAAAAACAAACAAATAAATAAAAAAATAGGACTGAACAAAACAATCAAAGTAGCCCATGTAAACTAGAAGGTGACACCAGAGTGGAATTTTAGTGCTGTCTTGTCCCAATCCTATGGAAGCCCATTTTGGCCATTAAAAAAGAAAAAAAAAAAAAAAAGGAAAACTCAGCCTTAATAGAAAAAAATTTTTTATTCATAATAAAACAATAATGGGAAAGTGTTGGCCAATGAATCACATTTGGCTGGCTAAAAGAGAAGTACCCTCTGAAAAACTTAACCATGTACTTCTAGAGCAAGCTGTTTTGGGCTTTTTGGAGAGCAAGTCTGAGTAGATGATCTTTGAATCTTGTCATTTTGAAAGTGTTGACTAAGAAGAACTGTTAGAAATGATGAATATTGCCAACATGCTTTCAACAGCACATTACATGGAGCTAATTTTGAGGGAGATTGCTTATAAAAACATGAGTCAAGTGTCTTTTTTTGTGATCTATCAGTGAAGCAACACACATGCACCTTTTCAATCAGAGTTGAAACAGATTGCAGCTGTCTATGAAAATCCACAGCCAACTTCAGGAAAGATCATGAGATCAATTGCTTACCCCACTTCCCAAAATGCTCAGGAAAAACAAATTGTCAAGTATGTAGGTGCATACCTTAGAGAGTTAGACACCAAGCATCCCTCATCTATCCTAAAATTTTAAAATAGATCAGACTTGTTCACAAAAAAGAGCATCACTGTCAGCATCATGCAAGATCATGGTTTTTAGAGGAGACCTGTTGCTCATTTGTGTGGCTGTTCCTTGGAGCTGCCAATCTGTTATGACAACTACCCAGATTTTCAACAAATGAAATGGACAAAGTCTTACAAAGAAACATGTGGGTAATGAACATTGTCAAAAATATACAGATTACAGGAACAGGAAATGGAATGAGGTTCATGTTTAGGCTTTGTAGATCTTCCAGGTAAGAGAAAGTTCTACAGGACTTTGCATTAACCTGAGTCTACATTACTTATTTTAGACAAGACAGCTTTATGGTTATTAAACATGACTTCTTTTTATGGCAACTTTGGAAATGAGAGAAAAATGGAAGAGCCTAATTTTGTTCAATTTAATATATTTGCAACTGTTATTGGTTAAATCTTGAAAGCATTTGCTATTCATCTGTACTTCATAACACACACATGAGAATCAGCCCTATTGTTCTCTATGAGAGAGCACCCTTTTAGACCCTCATTTCATAAGATCTGCCACTATTGTTCAGCCCTCTGGTTTCCAGAGATATTCACCAGAAGCCTCATGTTTAAAAGACAGCTTTTATACTGAAAGATGGCGTGCTCACAAAATTGGAAAAGTGCATACGCACAATATGCACTGAAACCTCTACTTCTACACTCAGTCCTCACTCACCTTGAGAAAAGCAACACCTCCATCAGAATGCTGTTTGTTGATTTCAGCTCAGCTTTCAACACATACTCCCCCATGAAGCTGATTGGAAAACTGAACACTCTGGGCATCAGTACCACTCTCTGCAACTGGATACTGGACTTCCTCACAAATAGACCCCAGTCAGTTTGGATCGGCAGTCTCTCCTCCTCCACTCTAGTGCTCAACACCAGAGCCCCCCCAGGGCTGTGTGCTCTTTGTATTCTTGTATCAATCTGTGCGTATGCCTGTTTCTGCACACCTTTCCTTTATACATTCAAATTAATGTGGAATTGGGCACAGTTACACGTGCCACTTGACCCGCCTTGTCTCCTCCCATTAATAACTTTGCAAATGACAATACAATATAAAAATGTAAAGTAAAATATAAATCGTGCAATATATACACACACACACACACGTTTGTGCATCATAAATCACCTGCATATTTATGGAGTGATAATGCTTTCTGTTCACGCAAGCAAATACATTTTGTGATGGTGTCCTTATCAATGTGCATGTCAATGTCAATGTCCCTGCATGTGACAGGGTTGGTGTTGATGGGGGGTTTTATGCATGTTTTAATAATATTGTGCTGCATGTTTTACTCATTTTATTGTGTTAAGTGTTGTGTTGGCTTTTAAATTACTTTACTTGATTGTGTTTTTATGGTGATATTTATTTTTGCATGCAGTGTTGTTTTTCCCATCGCCCCCGAACGTTGCAGACACCAACCTATCCCCGAGCATCAATCAGCGAACGAGCAACAGGTGCAGTTCGCAACAAGGTGAAGGATAAAAAGGCAGATGCACTCAGCAGAAGGGTGAGTGCTGGTGGAGAGAGTGACCAAGAGGATGGCCGAGAGCAGCCATGACAAGGAGGCGGCCATGAACAAGGGAGCGACCATGAATAACCAGCTTAGACGACGGCGACCCAACGGAGCACATAGCCTGGACGACAGACACCAGCAGCCTGGCAAAAATACTCCAGCCTGGGCCGGTAGCTTGGCTACCACCCAGGAAAACCATGAGTACTTCTTTAACCTTGTGTGCGACGGGTACTGGAGGGCCGGCTGCGGGGCCAGGAAGGGGATGTAATTTGGGCCTGTTGGATATGAAAAGATGCTGGTTCTGGTTTGCTTCCCTTCCCCAGGACGACCGGAGCAGTAGAGGAGGTATTGTGGGAAGAGGACGGTCGGGGGCTGCCATGGAGCAAGAAGGAATTGGCCGCCGGTGTTCCACGTGCACGAGCGACTCTCCAGAAAGAGGATAAGGACTAGCAGAGGGGTACTGAGCGAACTGTATGGACTGTTTTAGGCATCATCTGTTTTTGTAAAATACTGGCATATTTATTGTAATAAACCTGTTAACATTGACCCTTGTCTCTGGTTTTAACTCTGCTCACCCCTGATTTTTAAAGAACCTGTTTTAGAGTCCTAGGGTTTGGCAATTCTCTAGGTGGGGTTGTCTGGACTTTAAATTAGTTTTAAATATTTCTAAATCATATTTTGAATTTTAGTACTCTTTAAGTGTTTTTAATTTACATTTATGTTGGTTTTTTTTTTTTTAAAGGCTAATTTGTAGTTTTAAATTGCTTTTAGGCCACGTAACATCATTGCATCACGCGACATGCAGTTGATTGCTCTGTTTACATTTGGAAATTGGCTCAATGCTGCAAATTGCACTTACATGTTTGCCTGTAGGGAAATCTTCTGTATCCGAGTGTCATACTGATAAGGCTGTCCCATACAGCTGGCTTGCTGTAATTCAGTGCCATGGGTTTTATGTGCAACCAACTCCCCTTTTTCAGACAAACAAAAATTGAGTCATTGAACCATTGAATAATTTATGTCAGCAATTTAGTGCTATATCTAATTACAATGTGGGGTTTTTAGTGGTGGTTTATTTTGTTTCGGTCAGTACAGCTGGAATTGGTACAATCACTTTGTTCTTTGAAAAAAAAAAAAAACACTTGAAGCCAGGGCTTCACAGTTTACCCTGGTTATGTTGGTTTTGAAATGTGTGTTGAATTGGCAGTCTCAAGGTCTTTAATGCAATCCAACTTCGATACACAGTAAACAACAGCTCAAGGCAGAAGTACAGAATTGTCAGACAAACTAAGGAACCGGTAAACTAAGAACAGAGGTCATACACGAGGAAACTAGAAGACAATAATTGCTGGAACACTGCTCATAAGGAAGACAAGACAAACTGGCAACAGAAGGAAGGGTAGCACGGCTTAAATATACATGAGGGCAGGGAGACAAGACACAGGTGAAACACATTAGGGTAATCACTAAAGGCAGGAAAGGAACAAAGGGAGGAAGTAAACATAGAGACAATACAAGGGGAGACAAGACTATCAAAATAAAACAGGAAGTGAACGAGACAAAACACAACAAACTCAATCCCTGACAGTTGTGTCTATCTCCATCAGAAGGGCTAAGCTATGAGATACTGTGTCAATTATTAGCCTACTTGAACACATATTTAATATGGATGCTAGTTTGTTTCTTAACCATGTAGTTAAGAGGAAAGATACTCTTAATGCTTAAAGAATAGAAAAATAAATATTTGCTACAGCTGTGGATCAGTGTATCCAGAATGTTAACAGAGAAATTCTGTTGATGTATATATTTTATCCTTTTGTTTTTCTATCATACATTTAATTGTAGATTTTACATTGCGGCATAGCTTAAATAAAACATTGCATATTATTCTTTCATTTATAGATATCCAACTCTGTTGCCTTTGTGATCTGGTGCTTTCCTGCATTGACTGCTGTCACAAACAATCTATTTGTGATTATCTGCACTACATCTGTGATCCTCTGATCCAGAACACCTGTACACTTTTACACAGATCCATTTATTCAATTTAAAAAACACACACATTACTAATTGATAATACACACATTTCTACTTATTGTATACTTAATTTCTTTGAACCTTGATCAAAAAATTACTCAATTTTTTTCATTTTCAAATGCCCCATGCTCAGGCTCTGAAGCAGAGGATGGCATAGTGCCAGCCGCCTGTAAAGGCTGAGGGGTCGATTTTATGTAAAGATGTATAAATCTTGTTTTGACATCCAAATTTAATCTCAACTAAAGAGGGCCCGGTACTGGTTACCTCCATTTCGGCAGGTGGTGAATTTCTGAGCTGACCCTTCGGACCCTTAAGTTTGTCACTCCAGCCCAGGATCTGGAAAAGAGGGTATTAGTTTTTCTTATTCAGAAAGACAGTGCTGGTTGTAAAAAGTCATGGTTGGTGTCTCTGTTCTAAAGCAATGTCTCCGTTGTTGCAGCTGGTGTCCGTCATTGGAGACTTGCACCTGCGAAACGTGGTCTTTTGCTTTTCTGTCTGTTCCAGGTGCAGAAGCAGCAGAGCTGAGGACAGAGGTGTCACATGCTTCTCTCCCGTGGACCCCAGACACTGTCTGTGTGTGTGCCCCAAGCAGCAGCAACCTCACTGCCAGCAGAGCCATTGGTGAGGCTGTGGTGTGCTCCTGACCAGGATCTGCAGCCAATGGCGGAGCACCTCCCTCTGCATCGGTTAGAGCTGTGGTGCCCAATGGTGTAAGTTCACATACTTTGTCATTGTGACATGACACATGGAGGAGTCTAATGTTTCCATTTCAGATACATACATAGAGTGCAACGTCTGCTCTGTTGGACTGTTTTTCAGGTGCACCTCAGCAACACTGACGGCACGATGGACTTGATGCAGGTGCTGTGGGACTCTGCAGTCTGCCAGCGGGCACCCCCTTGCCTTCAGAGTCCCCCTTGACATCATCACATGCAAAGGTCTCCACCATGGCTGGAGAATCTGTGGTGAGACAGTCTGTCATCATTTCTAACCCTGTGTGGTTCAGCAGTGCCATGTTGGACACCATGGAGATGGTTCCTCCTACTTCTGGCTGTGTCTGCACTACTGTTTCACCAGCTGTACAGGTAAATTGCACACAAATTATATGTATATATGGTTAAGAATAAAACAGGAAGACAGCTGTTTAAAAAGTTTGTTGCTTCCTGTGTAGGGCATTGGTGCACAGTGAGGTTTTGCCTTAACAGACATGAGAGGAAGGTGGCAGGTTTGTATTTTCTTTAGTATATGAATGATGGGGATTTTTTTGTATATTTTGATAACACATGCAGCAACAAAATGAATGACTGCATTGTTTGAATGAAGTTTTTTTGTCCTGCCCTTTTCTTTTTTAGGTTTCGTCAACACCTTCACCTACCCATGTGACTGAGTCTGCCTCCAGGCCTGGCCCAGCAGTGCAGCAGGTTTTTCTTTGTTTGAGTATAATATGTGAGTAATCGTTGATGACAGGTAGCAACAACATTTCTTTTCCTGTTTTGTTGTTTAGTAAACCTTGTTTTTGATTTTTTTGTCAGGTGGAGGCAACAGCCAAGGAGTCCGTAGGGGTATGTGAACAAAAAAAGCAGTTGTTAATCAATGAAAAGATTTATCTATTTTAAAAAAAAACAACAAGTAAACAAAAACAATAAAATGTAATTACAGTCACAAACCTGAAATTTTACTGGTCAAAAAAACAAAAAAGGTAAAAATAACAGCTGGTCATAGCATAAAAAATTAGGCTAGGGTCCCTGAGCAGGCAGAAAAGGAAGCCTCTGTATAGGAGTCATATTTTTGTGGACCTGTGGTTCAACTTTAGCATTGTGCAGCTGAAAACAAAAGTTAGGCAGAAGGATAGTGTGTTTGCAGAGGTGCTAAACAGGTTAACAGTGCATTCTTAGGATACCCCCATGTTATAGAGCGTGTTGAAATGTTTAAGATGAGCAATACTGGGGAGGAGAGCCTAGCTTTCCATACATTTCTGATGAATATGCAAGTAAGCGAGCACAATCTAAAACAGCTGTTTGCCTTGTGTCCTGATTATGTCACTGTTCAAGCTAAAGACTTCATTAACAAAAGGAAAACAGGGAAATTGGAATTGATGGCAGAGCATCACAGTAATGTGTCAGACACGTGCTTACCAAAGAGCTTGTGTTTGGCTAGGAACACACATATGATGTTATGTAAGAACGTGGATGTTGAGGACAGTCTGGTCAAAGGAGCATGTGGCATGGTTATTCTAATGCAGTGCTTCTCAAATAGTGGGGCGGTGAAATGCCAGGAGGGGTGCGTGTGACCCTGGGGAACATGCACGGCGAAACTACCGTTTGCTTTTTCATTGCCGTACCAGAATAAAGTATAATTGCACATCCGCTACAGTAGGTGGCAGTGGCGCTTTCACGCTGCTGTGTCTTGGGTTATCACTGTTTTCAAAAGTCATGAGGGGTTAAAATTTATTCATTCTTGCTTTTAAAGATGAAAATTGATAAATGATGGAAAACAGATGGGCTCCAAAGACACGTCTAATCGATTGTGTTTTGAATTAGTTGCGGAGCATGAAGCAAAGGCAAAAGCAAGACTGCGCACTTGTAGCAATTTTATAGACAAATGATGCTATTTATAGTCGTGGCGGAGGATGGGGGCGCAAAATGCTTTCTTCTTCCTACGGGGAACTCAACAGAAAACAATTGAGAAGCACTGCTCTAATGGATTTTAGAGAGGATGACATGTTTCCTCCAACATTTTATGTAAAATTTGATGGTGAGAAAATTGTGTCAGAGAGAAGGAAAAAAGTGCACATGCAGCAGTAGAGTGCAGGTATTCTACTGCTATTGATCTACAAGAGGCCACTAAACGCAGTGTTCCATGTGGTCAGTTTCCTCTAATTAGCGTGGGTGTGTATGGTTCATTAAGTACAAAGATTCACTGTGGATGAGGCTGTAGTCTCTTTCAAGAGGGTGTTTGCACCTGGACAGACGTATTTAGCACTGAGTCGTTTTAGGACTTAGTCTGGACTGATTATCAGGTCATTAATAGTAATAATAGATATTAATGTTGAATTAATTACCAGTGGCCCTTATCTTATAACAGAAATAAATTAATTAACGGTAGCAGTGTGACAAAATGTTTTTATCATTCAAAATATAAATTCATGTATACATATATCTCTATATGAAAATATAATAAGCATAATTACATTCACATATCTATTCATACATTTACTCATCATTCATACTCATACCAATGACTGTCAATTGCAAGTCATTTTACAAAAATAAATGAATAAAATAAAATAAACATAAAAGTGAAGTTTTATTGTTGCTTCCCAAACCTCAGCACAGTAAGTGAGATATGGAAGAACTAGAGAACAACAGAGAGTGTGAAGTGTTATGGTGTTCAGAACTTGTTTAAATTTACATAATAATTTAATGCTTCTTGAAATTTTAGACTGTACTTGGTTGATATGTGATTTGCAACTAATCTTATTTTCTGTTGTTACCACTAGGAATTTGATTTCATTGACTCTCCCTATAATGAATCAGTGCATCCAGTCCGTCATGCACAACTGAGGGCTTCAGGTCCCCTCTTTATCACTCAGAGAGTTTATAACTAAAGTCACTGACAACATTTAAATAGTCATGGTTATTAGCTGTTTGGACAAAAAAATAATTATTATGCCCTGATTAAAATATATATAAGATACTGAATAGCTCAAGTGTAAAATATTTTCCAGTCATCTCATGTGCCTTCCAACCTGTACTGATAAGGTACTGTCTGCATGGTAACTCTTGTCTGGCAGACATCATCACTAGGAGCAGTAACTGCAGCGATCTGCACGTCTGCATGCAAGAAACAGGGCATATATTGCACTTGGGCCTCAGTGTGGACTATGCAGCAGTGGTTTGCCATGTCTGGCATGACTTGCTGCCAGCCCCAATAGGCGCTGGGGTGTGAGGGCCTGCTCAATGCTGTTTGCAGCTTTGATTATTATCATTTTTGCTATTCTGCAAATAAATTGCCTATTTGAAGGCTTTAACATAGCCAAAAACTCATAAAATTTGGCAGATGCCTTTATCGTGGTGAAAATTTATGTGTTGTTTGGGTTTTGTGGATGATAGGGCCAAAATGGCTCACTAAATAGGCCCCTAAACTGCAGCCCTGGTGACCAGTGTCACAAACAGTACATTTATGAAATCCGACATACATATGTATCATACCCAGATCTACAAAAAAGTCCCCTGAGACCTGAGGCTAAACTCAATAGAAAGGCAGCCATTTTGGATTGAATGGCCTTCAGTGCATAATGAATAACTTCAATGCACATTGTCCAATCTGAATAAAACTTTACATGCTTGATGAGAGTCCTGACCTGAACACATCCATGTGCCAATATCCAGTCATATTCATAGCACCACTTACTGGCCAAGAGAAATGACTACCAATGACCGTGTGTCATACTTTAACAAACTCCTCCCGCACACTTGATCTGAATGATTTGAAATTTGGTCTGGGCACATGGAAGACCTCTGTGATGAAAAGCTATTAAGGAGGAATCAGCGAAATCTCACTAAAATTGCCACAGTTGTCGTGCATGTCCATCATTAACACAGATATATATTTTAGAGCGGGTGTGGCCTAATGGCTGTGTATAGCCCCCTACAAAATTTCAATGAGGCGGCCACAGGAGCATGTCAAATATCATGTATTATGTCAAGATGTACAAAATATCCTCTTGGCACAATGACCTAGACCCAACAGGGAGTCAGCCATTTTGAATTTACTGAGCATTTTTTGAACATTTTTGGCAATTTTCACATGTTGTATTTTA
>JAPZDT010111948.1:0-10246 GCA_029814675.1 Acanthurus coeruleus | reverse complement strand
AACATGGCCAGACCTTTGATAAAAAAGAAAATCCCGCATGATTCTTTTTGTTTCTCTATATTACTTTATTTGAGAGGTCCTGATGAAAAAAGGCAGGGCATCTTTAACTTAAACCCTGAAATGCACAGAGTACAGTTAACATAAGCAGTGTCAAACAGAGGCTCTGTTCTGTTTTGGTATTTTTGTTCTTGTTTGTTGTTGGTTTTTTTCCCTCCTGAATCTGCATTGTGATGCTCCTTTGGGAACTTACTAATCTCTAATAATGCTTTGATAAAGACTGGCAGAAAAAAGAGCTGTTCTAATCAATATATACATATAAACTGAAAAAACTGTCTTCGGTTGTTGTTTTTTCCTCTGACATCATCATTTTTCATTACTTGAGCCAGCATTTCATGTGCCATGTGCAGTAAGTTAATGAAGGTGTATGACAACGGCAGAAACAGGTCGCGGTCATGTCGGAGATTAATGGTCTTTTCTGAAGTTGTTTTACAAAGTAAGCTCTTGGACGTAGGGGACTGAAGAAAACATTTTCTGCAATTCATGAACTGACTTTCTAGGCTTCCTCTAAATGCATGACAATAAGTTTTTATTTGCAGTTAAGTTGCAAGAATAGAAAATCATATTTTTTGTCATACATGTTATCCTCTAAATACTCCTCAATACATTATTCAATTAACTTTTGACTATTTCCTTCTTTTTTAATTCATAACAAAGATATACTTCACTTGAAAAAGATAGATAGTGTATTGAGAGCTTTTTTCAATGGTCTTTTTTTAAAATGTGGGACAAAAGACTTGTCTGACTTTTACTGCAATACAAAGCTAAATTATAGCATCATTGGGGAAAAAAAGAAACATAATTATGTTAGCATCAACAATACAGCTTAAATTAAATGGCAGCAACACTTGAAAACAGGTAATTAAAAAAATATGTACCAGCTGTGACACAAGGAAGATATAATGAAATGAGTGGACCTTAGAAATCAAAGGTCAAAGAGCTCAACTTTTTTTAAGTTTTGATTATGTTTGGTTGTTGCTGTTGTCTGCCTTCTTTTTGGTCTTAAGTTTTCTTTTCCATTTCTCTTCTTATTTTGTCCCCCAATGCCCCTCTTCTGCTTCTCTACACTTGTGCAGTGCCTTTGTCTCGAAATGTGTTTTGTCCCTTGTCAGGCTAGCCTTGCATCATGTATGGCGGTGACTCACCTCCCTCCAGGGGGAAAGAATGAGATGATCTCTTGGTTGCCCCCATCACAGTTGAGAAATCTGTGAGGTTCATCTTGTCTCTTGCCCAGTACTTCAGACAGCTAGTGGAGAAAACACAATTAAGCCATAATTTGCTGCTTACCTCTGAGCCAATTAGACCAACTGAAAAGTTGTTTGTGTGCCTTTGTGATTTTGTGGCTGGTAAGGTCCTAACCAAAAAGTGCCTTGCCACTTGACACTGTTAGGGCACCCCCACACATGAAAGTCCAGACCAAGGTCTTAACCAAGGTATACTTTTTTGTTACATTGTATACATTCGGTCTGGTGGGTTTCAGTTTCACACTGCTATTATACAAATGGACTAATGGACTTTACATGACAAACTTATTTCATATCATCATCAAGTACATGAATTGCATGTCTCTATGCTTTACACTGATTGGTTTGTTGGCGGGCGCATGTCTGATGTCATCGCATAAAAAATGCCATGTTTTGTGGCTTGATTGTAACTTGATTGTAGCTTTATGAGTTTTCCTCTAGTTGGCCCTTAATAAAGTCGTGGGACCATAAGTTAATAAGACATTTGGTCTCCCCTTTTCCCATATAGTTTCTCCGCTCATTTTTTGTTTTGGTTACTTGGATACTTGGCTTTCCATTTCCCGGGTGCCATAACTTCATGTCATTGGTCCGAAGGTCCAAGGTCCCAACCTTTGCTTTCACACTGGACACGAACCATGGTTCAGTTTGATCCAAACCAGGACCACCTCTTTTGGTGTGGCAAAAGGTGGGCTGTTTGGTCAGGACCATAGATCCTGGGAGGTTTCACACCTGCTATTTTGGTTTGTATCAAACTGAAAAGTCCTGACCAAATGAGGCAGGTGTGAAAGCGCACTAAGTGTGTCTCCCAAGACATGGAGGCTTCAGTGAGTCAGGATCAATGATAGCCTTATGAAATGTGTACATTCTGGGAGCCATAGAGTACCCACAGAGCTCAGTAGAGTGCAGAGTCTGCGCTGGATAGAACTAAGTCCACTATTTTATTAACCCACTTCTATAAGTAAAGTCCTCTACGTATGGGCCCTGCCTCTCCTACATCGCTTACTGAAGGAATTGCAAAATTTATAAGGAAACTTTCATGGGCACAATTGTTAGTACTATTGAAAAGGGGGATTTCACATAAACTCCAGCAACCCTGTGGTTATAGAGGTAGGGCTACAATATGTAACCTTTGTTACATTACTTTTTTCCTACATCCTTTAATTTAAGAAATGGTACCCATCTGTCTTCCGTATTCAGGATCAGTCAGTTTGCTCTGTTGTAAATGCTTTGATCTGTCATGCTCTTTTTTGTTTTTGATGAAGTCAAACAGAAGGGATGTTATATCCTTTTTTTTCCTCTCATTTGTACCAGCTATAATGAAAAGACAAAGGTTATTTGGGTTGGCTTAAGGAATAGCCAATTAATCAAAACAAATCAAAAATCATTTTGTACACAGTTAATACTGCAGTAATTTGTCCTACTGATCAGTACTCAGCTAAATCACCACCATTGACCAGTGCTTTATCTCAAAATCTGGTTTTCACAATGTATGAATGGAGTGAATGTTTTTAATGAGTTGCTGATTAGTTTTTATCAGTGAATATTCAGTATCACCTTGCTATTCTATTTTTCTGTTCCTTTTCTGTATTAATTAGAGTTTTATTGTCATTAAAGAAGCAATAATAACCACTGAAAAACTGCACTGATCACACAGCTTTCTATTCTTTCTGCTTCTGCCATGGCTACAGCTGGTTTTGCATTACACAAGCCAGTAAGCTTGACAAACAAAAAAAGAAACATAGATACTATGCACTCATAGACACACAGAGGCTGCTATATAGCTGCAGAAGCCAGAAGAGATGGACTAATGAGCGAACAAGGAACAGAGAGAAACCAGAAAGAATGACAAAGTAGAGAGAGCAGCAAAGGGAGAGGAGGCGGGAGGATAATGAGAGACTGTACATACCCAGAATGTCACTGACACAGCAGACTAGAGCTGTGATAAAGACCAGCTGAGCAGCAGGCTGTGAAAGACCGAGTGTGTGCGTGCATTAGTGTATGTGTATGGGTGAGCAGAGAAAAAGGGAAGAAAGAGTTTCAGAATACAAAGCTAATGAGGGCTTGCCTACAGTTGTTGGTGTGATGTCACACTACCATGTGAGATAACAGGATGAATGCCGTGAATGTGTGTTTGTGTGTGTTTGAGAGAGAGAGTATGAGAGGGAAATAGGAGAGAGAGAGACTTTTTAGCTAGCCATTAGCTGCTCACCAGAGTTGTTTTTAGCATGAAGGCAACAAGCACAATAAGACTGACAGCTTTAGAGGAAAAAAGCAGAGCATGACTTGATTGACTGTCAAATGAAATTACAATTCAGTGTAGCCTGAGGTGTAAAAGGCATTTCTTTTTTTCAGATGCTACCAAATAATGACAATGCCTGCTTCAGCTCATGGGAATTGCACAGCAAGTCATTGCCATGGTAACTGGGGACTCAGGAGGGAGGCAGTTTTATTTCTGAAAGTACCAGATTACATGAAATACACGTCCTTGGCTAAGAGCAATCATTTAAACAAAAATAAATATTCAGTGCTCAGTGCCAACACTTGACAATTATCTTGTTCCACACATTCTCACCTTGGAGTTTCCCTGCAGGGCCCCAGCCAGGAGCTGCTGTCACTGGGCACTACAGCTGCAGCAGGCAGGGGTATGCTTTAAAAAACACATATTTATCAACTAAATTACAAAGTTGAGTTGAGGATATGAATGGATGGGTGGATGGATGGACGGGTTCCTCTGTGTTAATTATATAGTGATAATTTTTCCCCTTTGGAGACATCAGAAGCTTTACTAACCAATGTTTTTTTGTTATTTACAGATAAAATCACAATGGAATATGTTAAAAAAGGTCATTCAGATTGACAGTGAAGCTCTAGAAAGAGATTTATCTATTTTAGATTTATTTTTCATATCCTCTAGCAACTCGGCTCTCATCAACCTCTTTGAGCTGTTTTCAGTTTAAAAACAAACAACAACAACAAATCTATTCTTGACTATACAAAGGTACCTGCTCAGCACCAGATTTAGTAACAAGCTTGTGAATGTATGGGAGCAATCAGCAGGTATATTTTCAGAAGTGACTAAAAGAAAAGCAGAGGTAAAAAGGGTAATGAAAGCATTCAAAGGTCCATTGTGTAAGATTTCAGGGGATTTAATTGTGGAATATAGTGAAAGTTCGTTTATATTTACTGAGGAAGAAGGTTCTCTTCAAAGTTTGCCATGTTTCACAGCCATGATTTTACAGTAACCCAGACAAACAAAACAGGGCATATTCCCAAGTTTCACAGCAACCATTGGTTACAATCACAACTTTGTATTCTGACTACACTTCAGATAAATACTTCTGAATCAGGAGAGCCTGCTGTGTCAAAATGACCCTCAATTATTTTCTGTACTACACAAAAACAATCAGAATACCTTATAAACCCGAAATGTTTAAAAATTATCTCAGTCATTACAGTCCAGTCACCAGGATAAAATGCTGATATTGTCTGTTTCTACTACAAAAACCTAAGATTTGTAAGGGTCGTGCATTTTACAGCAGTCTCTCTAAAGTATGTGTCAGTGCGACACAGTAAACAGCAAAGTAATGCAGTTTGTCCTGTAGCAATGCTCTTAAACTCACAGGATCATTTCACTCACTTTTGTAATTAACATGGCAAAAAGAATGTTAATATGCCTTCTCTCTTTCGTACTATCAGTAAGAGGGTGTGTGCTATATTTGATGTAGGCTTTGCCGTAATGCAGCGTATCATCAAGTGTATCAAGCATATCCACTTCCACTCCTGTGTCAGAATGAGTGTGAGGGTCGCTACATCTGAGGTTATTACCACATATGGTTGTTTGCCTCTCTGTGCAAAAGAAATGTGATTCCAAGGAGATTATGCAAACCAGAGTAAAACGTGTATCAGAGATTAAACCAGAATCTACCCGTTTAGTATACTTGTGCTGAAATGACCCAACTGTTGTTGATCACATCATGTCTGGACACAATCTGAAGTGAGACTTGAAATTACACACCCCTGATAAAAGAACTATACAAGCATCAGACATTTAATAACATCTGCTTGACCCTTTTGCTACATTATAGCTTTTCTCAGACTGGTTTCCTATGTGATTCAGAAGAACTAGTGGAAAATTAATTTCAAGAGATAATTTAAGATGTGCTTATGAATATGCAGAAATGTTTTACTTAAAAGAACTGAGAATTGATGCAAAGATATGCCCTGCTTTACACTTACTGTGGTGGCAGAAATAAAAAAAGTACTACATTTTCTATGCTTTACTTTAAGGTTCTTTGAGTCAGAGAACTATGGAAAAATACTTTTTTTGCAGTTCTTAATAGGTAAAGACATCACACCTGTCTGGTATCAGGCAGAACCTCCACTGGGTTTCTAAAATCCGTTAAGTATGGTCCAGTTTTCAATTTATGCTCACTACATGAAACAAACATAGTGTCCTAATCTCAGGAAAATACACTCTACAAATGAAAGTACCATCAATTTGTTTGACTAGAGGCAAGAGTTAAAGACCAACATAAGATTTTCCCCCAAATAACTAACAAAATTTATAGCTTTGAAAAAGAATTAGAATTAGACAGCTCAAAACA
Source organism: Acanthurus coeruleus (assembly GCA_029814675.1). Taxonomy (NCBI): domain Eukaryota; kingdom Metazoa; phylum Chordata; class Actinopteri; order Acanthuriformes; family Acanthuridae; genus Acanthurus; species Acanthurus coeruleus. The sequence goes on along the minus strand of JAPZDT010111948.1, from coordinate 4,341 downwards.
AGTATTTAGATGGGTTTAATGACCACATGTGACTCCTAATTGCTGTACAGAATTCCATATCACTCCTCATGCATGCAGCTGTCTCTTCTATCTCCTCATGTCGGGAGTATCAGTCATGGCTGTACAGAGTGAACAGAAGCGGGCCGAGCACACGACCCTGGGAGCTCTCGTATTCTATCACTAGAGTGGATAAAGTGTGAATGCCAATCTGGATGGTCTGGGGACTGTTCGTGAAGAGGTCCAATATCCAGTATCCAAGAGAGTGTGGTACTGAAGCCCAGAGTGTTAAGTTTTTACAATCACGATTGTGGAGGAAATTATGTTGAATGCTGAGCTGAGATGAGCAAACAGCATTTTGGTATAAATGTTGTTACCTTCAAGGTGTGTGAAGACAGAGTGGAGGGCACTGGAGGTGGCTTCCTGTGATGTTCTGGATGTGCCTGAAACCAATTTTTTAAACCAGTTAAGTAGACTAGGGATATGTGCCACAGTGTGATGCATGTTTAGACTTGAGCCGGGAGATTTTTTAGTCGCAGGTGCAGTCGTGGCTGTCTAAATCAAGTGGGAACACACTCTATTGTGACAGTGATATTATTAAATGATTCTTGTGTATTTGAGCTGGTCAGAGGGCAGATCTTAGGAAAAACTGAGAGAGAGGAGAGTAAAGGTTCACTCAAAAGCAAACATCCTGTATCCTTCCCAGATTTAGTAGGGATGGGATAAAACAAGTAGATACTTCTTCCCACTCCTTTTGGAACAAGCATACTGTGGCATGGAGTACAGGTGTTATGGTTTATTGTGTTTGTTTTTTGTTTTTTTGCTCTTCTTTTTTCTCCTACTATTATTCTCTCTTTTTTGTATGTAAGTTCATGCGGTCTGTCTACAATGACACAGCCAATGTGCCTTTTCATGTTCGAAATAATAAAAAAAGAAGATTGGTATTTGGACAGATGTATCCTTGAGGTCTATGGTTGCAAATAGGGATGCACCGATACCACTTTTTTTCAAACCGATGCGATACCAATACTTGGATTTGAGTACTTGCCGATACCGAGTACTTACGCCATTTCACATAAAGTTACTTTGAATTTTTTTTATTTTTCCACAGATATCGTCTGTTATTTGAACAACATTTCTCAGTATGTTTTTCTTTTACATGGGTGACTGTCACAAGTTTCACTGCAGTACAAACACAATTTTAACAAAATTGTCATATACTGACATTCAACATTAGTGCTTTTCTAAACATGGCACTGCCACACATACAGACACATGCAGTCAGGCTGATGAGAGACATTGGGCTGACACTGCTGCTCCAAATGTCTGTGGTGAAGCTTAAAGTTTTAAGATCACGCAACAGGTTGTGTTTTTTTTTAAATTACATTTTTGGGGGGTTTCACCTTTGTTTATAGAACAACTTGTGAGGTGGACAGGAAACAGGGAGGGAGGGAGGGGGTAGGGACATGCAGTAAATGGCCGAGCTGGAATCGTACTCAGGACCTGCCAAACATGGGCCACCCGCGCTGCACTACCAACTGAGCTAAATGGCAACCCGCGGCTGAATTTTTTTTCATGTAGTTGTCTACGTTCAGGAGCACCGTGGGTACGGCTAGGAATCGCATACCTCTGCTGTAGTATGCAGAGAAGACGCCGGAATCCCAAATTATCGACCACGGACAGTGGCTAGTCATCCAGGGCAATTTACTTGGCAAGAGCATCTGTGATTTTGACTGCACGTGGGTTGTCTCTGGACATTTTCTCCTGCTTAACCATCGTCTGCTGCAAAGTTGGTTGTCTCTTGTCGTTATCATGAGTGAACTCCTTATATTCTGCGTCGTGCTGGGATTTCAAATGTTTAATTAAGTTGCTTGTGTTGTAAGCGATAGATTTTGTCCCTCCTCTCGAGAGTTTTGCGGGACATAATTTGCATTCTACTTTGTTTTTGTCGCTCTCATTCACCTGAAAATAGTTCCACACTGCTGACATGACTCCTCGCTGCCCGCTTTGCAGTCAAGTGCTGTAAACCGCTGCCGTAAAGTGGTATCGGTGTGGTGGTATTGGTGGCAATGTTACGAGTATGAGTACGAGTAAGAGTAAGAGTACTTATCCCTGGTATCGGTGCATCCCTAGTTGCAAACCTAACATCCACAAGAACAGCTTGTCTTACCCTTGGTAAGGTTAACATGTTGCACCACGAAAGATTTTTTCAGGCCCCTGAGATCCAAACATTGAACTTGTTATATTTGATATGTAGGATTTTTCTGAGAGGATTTACTATACACAGAAATCATTTTTACATTTTTACCCCCCTTTATTTATTATTATTGTTATTTGTAAGTATAGTTTCTCATATGTAGCCAGGTTTAAAGTTACTGTGTAGTGTATTTAAGTTTTTAAAGATGATTTAAGAGAATGTAAAACAACAAAGATAAAAATCTGTTAAGTTTTAAAGGGTTGACATGGTTAATAGATCAATGATTAATGTTGTTATGCCCGGCCTAGGGGTGCACAGACACAACAGGAAAAGAGCCCCATCTTCCCTAAGTCCCAAGTAGCCACAGAGCCAGAGCAAAAGCTTTCCAAGTGAATACTGGCTTATTTCCAAAAAGAAAATGAATGAAAGAATGTTCGAGAAATATTGGCTTCAAGGTGGACCAAGGCCAAAACAAAACAAACAAAGCAATTCTAACTAAACAAAGGAACCAAAAGACATAAGCCTTACCTCCCAAAGTAAGCAAAAACAGGAGAAAGAAAGGTTAACAAAACTGGCAGTCCACCCCTACAAACAAACGTTACTAAATGGAACAGCAGAACGAAGTGTGGCCGGTTGGGAGAAGAGGGAGATGAGGAATGCCTGCTGCCCCAGCACCAGCTGCCATATTGGCCTTTTATATAGCAGGTAACCTCCAGAAACAGCCCAATCACAAGCCAGGACTGAAACAAATCGACCAATCCTCTCTCAGCAAGGACACACACTAATCTACATAAACAAGACAAAGGAAACACAGACAAGGAAACACAGAACACAAAAGAAAACAACAGAAATTGCGACTACATTCATAACAATGTGGTTAAAAAGTTATTTCATGGTTAAATTGAAAGGGTAACGAGTCTTATTAATAGGTTTAAAAAAGATGCAAATGCATTTGTAAATAAATTATTTCAATGCCTAGTTAAAAAGGTTAAATGTAATGAATACGTTCCAGTACTGTAAAAGAGAAAAATGCACATTGATAAGTATTTTATTTTATTTTGAAGAATGTGAGAGTTTCTATGTAGCTGCTGTGCACGTGTTTACACTAGCTTGTAAGCTAATTCAGTGTGTGTTAATGCCAGTAGCATTCGCCAGCAAAGTGAATGGACTCTGAGCCACAGTATAGCTAACTCAGCCAACACCATCGGCTGTGATTCATCGTTTCCTAAGCGAAAACCTTGAGGACTTATCTGAACTGCTACAAGCTACTGCACAAAGTCATCCCTCAGAGGTCATCACCTACTGCACAGAGCGACTCGCGCCTCTGGGACTCTCATCTGCTGCCTTACACCAGCGGTCTGACTGCACATCGTCCAGCAGCCTCACTCCTTCACCAGAGACCTTGAAACTGGTAAACTGACTGGTAATTAGACTTCTTCATCAAGGTAACAGATTTTTTTTTCATTTCCTGAGCTGATAAGCTGTGTTGATCTCTACGCTTTCAAGCATCACATTATCAGGCCTGCAACAAGGGGTTTTCTTGTTTTGCCGGCTCGTGAGTGTGTGAGTGAGTGTGGGCCCTCAAAATTAGGTGTGAATTTGTGTGTATATATGTCGGCTATGGCAGATGCTCTTCTGCATAGCACTGTTGTAACACAAGATTATTTGAGTCACTGTCACCTGTTAGTTTGAACCAATCTTCTTTTTTCATTTGAATTCCTCATTCTCAGTCTTGGTTTAAACAGAATGACCTTTGAACAAAATTTGCATGCTTTCATGCACTGATCTGTAGCCAGGATTGTGTGAAAATATAACCGCATTAACAAGCAAATGCACAGGTTACTTTATAAAGTTCAAACTGAATGTACATTATTATTTACCCATCATTGATTCTTATCTGATTTTCACCATTTCAAATGAATTTACAATTGCACTCATTCTATGTTTTTGTCTTTCTGTATCTTTTTTATGCTAGTAACATTAGGCAGTGGATGCAAAGAGACACCCAGAATACAAAAGAACCTACAGCCTAAACTTCGTGTAGATCATACTGGAGCTTTGTATAGCTGTTTCTTTAAAGAACTGAATAAAATTATAACTCTTTTCATATGGCAAAAGAAAAACCCTAGGGTCAAGCTTGTCTCTCT
>JAPZDT010109997.1:0-10461 GCA_029814675.1 Acanthurus coeruleus | reverse complement strand
GCATTAAATCACTGTATTTTACTAAACGTTAGATCATTTATTGTTCTTTAGCATTTAATCACTATATCTTATTAAGCCTTAGATCATTGAAATTATTGCATATCTCTACAACTCCCCCTTTTGGTCTCATGAAAATGAGACCAACAACACCAATTCACACTTCACACAGGGCATCCTGTTCGTCGTCCCCCACCAGGGCTACCGTCTCCGCCTCCAACTGTGCCAACTGAAAGGATGGAGGACCCTTCTTCTCGATAGCCGTGATGATCAACCTTTCGAACAGAGATCTGAGACAAGGGATACAACAACATCCACACAACACTAATATAGACATCATACCAACCAGAGACAGGAGCACCGGCACTATGAGGTTCTTCCATCTCCCGAACCATTTATCAAACACCCCTCCCAATGGGCTGTTTATCCCTGAATGTTCATGCATTTCCTCAGACAGGGTTCTAAGGCCCTCCAGTGCTCTTGTCACTGAGCCATCTGGTGCTGTATTGTTGGGAATGAATGTGCAGCACTGATCACCAAACATGGCACACACGTGACCTTTTTCGGCTAACAGCATGTCTAGGGCCATTCTATTCTGTATTGTCATCAGAGAGGTCGCTGCCAATTGATCAGACAGCCCCGTCACCGCATCTCTGGTTTTGTTGGCTAGCCGGAGCACATTATAGTGTATGTAGTTAATTCTATCAACATTCTTGTTGGGGGTGACTGGGAATAAAGCGCTTATGATGGGAAGATTCTCAAATCCTGCCGCTATCTGATCTACCAATTTATATTCATCTGGAACGCCTCTGGGAACTCCTATAGCGTCTATGTAAGTGACGGAGTCATGCCCAACTTCAAAAGTGTCTCTCCTTGTCCGGCTATGAATAGTAACGTCATAATCACGCTGCCCCATCAGGAACAGCGGCAGAGCTAACCTAACCAAAGTACATGTTCCTGACCACTTTGGGGGCAATCTGATATGAAGTGTCCTATCTCCACAATACCAGAACAAATCTGCCCTCCCCCAGACCATGGAGCTAGCGTTGGTCCACCCACTTATGTCAATTGTGTGTGTACACCATCCCTCGTGCATCTGCCCCATGTTGACGCCGGAGTTCCTAGAAAAACAGGTATAATTGTTAATTTTAGGGACAAACACGGGTGGTACCGTGGCGTTATTGATAGGTGGAAAAATGGCACTAAGTTCGGCGCAGCCCGCAGGATTCGCCTGCATTGTAAGGGCCATCATACATTGAAACCCAACAGGGTCAGATTCTGGGAACAAAGGCGCAGGGGTGGTGAACAGGGTTGGTCTAGCTGACGAGCACGCAATACAATCACTCATATTCATGGAGGCAGCAGTAGCTGCCATCCAATCCAGCCACATGTTTTTATCCCCATAGCCAGTTGCTAATTTAACAATATCCCTCCTGGATAATCTACTGTAATCTATCTTCACCACCCCTTGTCTCATATCAGGGACAACAGTAGGCACATCTAAGGCGGTGTCCGGGGAAGGCTGAATAAGGTCTATCTTCAATAAGCCCATTGTGTCCCTGCCTGTCTGCTCCACCCCTATAATGACATAAAATGCCCTGGTGTTACCTGTCATCAGGAACGGATCATCCCAAAGATTGTGTATTGTCAACAGGAGGGGGTTTGTGGAGCCGGAACCATGCTGTAGCTCTCCTCTTATGAAACTAATTCTGCTTACCTTGTCTTTGTGTTCTACATAAGAACGCGTAGGTGTCCAACCTGGCCCTGTGTACTGCCATACCATGCCCCAGCTGCCACACCAAGCACCCCCCCAGATGGACGGTTGTTCCTGTTGCACACAGGCTTCATGCACTAGATTGCTGCCACACATGTACAGATCATATCCTCTCCAATTGGTTGGGTGGGGGCCACAATTGATAACCTTGCATAAGTCGAATTGGAATGTGACATTTGTCCCCAGGGTATAGTCTAGCTCTACTCCCCCATAGTTGCTCAAGCAGTAATCTGATTGACCCCCAAACTCCCTTTTGGTTCTCCTTTGGTATCGGCCGGTGTGACTGTCTCTGGTGGACGACTCCCAACTCAACACTGGAAATACTATGATTAGAGAAACAAACAGAAAAATGTTTAAACACAACCAGCTTAAATGAAAATTGTTCCCCATTCTTACAATCATTATTATTATTCTGTTACACTTGATTATTTTCAAATTTTCTTCCTCTTTGCAAGCAGTCTTTCTGGTGTTCTGCTTATCAGTCCTTTGTATCCAGGGAATACTGCCTCTCTGGAGAGCTTACAACCCTCTTATTATGTCCTCAGAACACTCTTCCCGCGTATGGCTCGTTCCAGCTGTGAACGTACTTCGGCTCACTTGAATCTATGCAAAACTGCTGTAAATACACTTTACCCAAAAATGATAGCGATATAGCTCCTGCAACATGTTTTAAAACCCCCCTTTTTTTCTTTTTTTTTTTTTTAGTCTTCAGCTGTTAATTCCTCCCCTTCACTGTTTTTTTTTTTTTTTTCAGTTCAGCTCATGTGCTCAAGGCAACTGTGTTCTTTCTTATCTGTGCCCGCGTCCTGATTGGTGGATCGGCTGCTGCACACTGGCTCCAATGGTACCAGTTGTCACCTTTCCCCTGCAGCTTCACTGCATGCGATGTCCTCTCGACCACCCTGTAGGGCCCCGTCCACCTTGGTTGCGACCACTTCCTCTTAATCACCTTCAGCAAGACCCAGTCCGTGGTGGGCGGCGTTTGTCCCTCAAAGTCCCCCTTTGCTACTGCAACCTGTTTTGAGAAAGCTGACACCAAAGCTGTTAGTTGGTCATAGTATGGTTTGTACCTTAAATGTTCTCCTCCTTCCCCTGTTATCTGTATCCCAGCCCCCGGTCCCGGGAACTGTTGCCCTGTTGTAAGCTCATATGGAGTAAAACCTGTAATGAGATTCACTGAGCTCCGGATGGACATTAGAGCTAGAGGTAGGGCTTCCACCCAGCTCAGTTTAGTTTGTGCACACACTTTCCCAATTTTTCCTTTGATGGACTGATTCATTCTTTCTACCTTTCCCTGTGACTGAGGGTGATAAACTGTGCCAAATGCATGTTTCAGTCCTAATGCTGCTTCAACAGCCTGCAGGTCTTTGTTCTTAAAATGTGTGCCATTGTCTGACCTGATTCTTTTTGGAAACCCATGCATTGGTATGTATTGATTAATCAGGAATTTTATCACTGTTTTTGCATCTTCCTTTTTTGTCGGTACCGCTTCTGGCCAGCCAGTGTATGCATCCACTGCCACCAGGAGGTACCTGTACCCATTTACCCTTTCCAGCATATCAGTGTAGTCAATTATTATCTCCTGACCTGGCAATTTAGGTAGGGGAAACTTTCCCTCATGTGGTTTCACTGTGGCCCGAATGTTGTATTCTGTACATGTCCTGCACTCCCTAATGTGATTTTCGATCATCGCAGGTAAGAATGGGTGCCACCAGTGTGTTAGATGCCTCTGCATCTGTGTTTTCCCACAATGTGTCAACCCATGTGCTTCCTGCAACACGGAAACCATCAACTCTGGGGGTAACACTGGTCTGCCGTCCGGTGACCTCCATACCCCTCCAGATACTGCTGCCCCTCTCTCCCTCCATACTGCTAATTCCTGAGGAGAGGCCTTCTGTTGCTCTTTTATTAACATATTTACATCACAGGCTGGGAGTAGATCATACACTGTTTTTTCAGCCTGCATCATTATGAACTGGGCTGTGTAGCCTGCTGCTCTTTTTGCAGCTGAATCTGCTTCCTGATTTCCTTTTGCCACCACTGTTTCAGCTTTATCGTGGCCTCTGCACTTTATTACTGCTACTGCTGCTGGTCTCATCAGGGCTTCAACCAATCTCTTCACATCTTTTTCATGTTTGATTGGGGTCTTTGCTGCTGTCAGAAATCCTGCTCTTATCCACTGACTGAGTTCCACATGTATTGCTCCTACCACATATGCAGAGTCAGTGTAGATGTTCACTCTCTTCCCTTCTGACCATTTTAGGGCCTCTATCATTCCCTGTAGTTCAGCTAATTGCGCCGATTCTTTCCCTATTACTGTGCCTGTCACCACTTCCTCGAACCCCTCCTTGGTCTGCCTTACCACTGCATAGGCTGCCTTCAGTCCTTCGGTTGGATGTCTGTAACAACATCCGTCTGTGAACAGCACCTCTTCTGGTTCTGGAAGGGGACTTGCCTGTAAATCTGCTCTGACCCTGACGTCTTTCTTTATCTTTTCCTCACACACATGTGGCTCACCTTCTCCCATACTGTCTGCCATGTTGATTCCCTCGTGTGTAAATGTTAGGTTGGGTGCGTTGAGGATTTTTTCTAGCCTTGTCTGTCTCAGTGATGTCATGGTAAATGCTGCCGAATTTACGTATGCCACTATGCTATGTGTTGTTAGTACTGTTAGTGCATGTCCCATCACTATGTGTGCCACTTTTTGCAAAAGTTTTACTACTCCTGCTGCATGTCTTGTGCATGGTGGATGTCTGTCCTCTGTTGGGTCTAGTATAACACTCACATACATCAGTACTTGTCTACCTCCCCCCTTTTTCTGAAAAAGAACACCATTTACTGCGTGTGCCTTTTCAGAAACATCCAGATAGAATGGTATAGTATAGTCTGGAACAGCCAAATCTGCAGCACTTGCAAGTGCTTGTTTGAGAGATATGAACGCTGTCTCAGCCTCTGTCGTCCACTGCAGTATCGCAGAGAGATTTCTCATGCCTTGTTCATTTACCATAGCTCTCAGTGGATGTGTCAGATCCCCATAGGAAGCTACAAATTGTCTGCTGTACCCTGTTAGTCCCAGAAAAGAAAGCATTTCCTTCACTGTGGTGGGTCTGGTGTGATGCAGAATAGATGCCCTGTGAGATGAAGATACCCCTGTTCCTCTGCTGGAAACTACTCTTCCTAAAAAGGACACAATTTGCCTACAACATTGCAATTTGGTTTTAGAAACTTTAAACCCAATCTGATAAAGCCGTTGAAGGAGAGACTCTGTCGCCTTTAAGCAAGAAACATGATCAGGGGCAGCCAATAGAAAATCATCAACATAATGAATCAAAACTACACCGGGAGGGAGATCAAGGCCTGATAGCTGTTGTTTTAACACATGATTGAACAGACCAGGGGAGAGAATGAATCCCTGTGGAACCCTTGTGTACCTGAGTTGCTGTCCCTTGTAGGTGAATGAAAAAATGTCCCTCAACTGCTCTGCTAGTGGGAGACAGAAAAAAGCATTTGCTAGGTCAATACATGAAAACCACTTGTGCTCAGGAGTGATGACAGACATAGCAGTGTACGGGTTTGGTACTGGAACTGTTGGCGTCGAGACTACACTGTTTATTCGCCTGAGATCATGTGCCATCCGATACTTACCGGTGCCCTGCTTTTCTATAGGTAGAATGGGCGTGTTCCAGCTAGATTGAGATGGCTCTAACACCCCTGCCTCTAGCAACCCTTCAATGGTATCTGCTATCCCTACCTCGGCCTCTGGTTTGTGTGTGTATTGTTTCTGCCAAATGGGAGTGTGGTCTGTCAGTTCAAATTGAATGGGTTCTACAAATCTACAATGGCCTACATCAGTTGGTCCAGCAGACCATAAAGCCTCTGGTAGGGTGCTTAACATCTGTGCTGTGTCAGGATGGTCAGTCTTTTCTCTGCCATGAAATCTTTCAATCTGTCTGTGCTCTAACAGGGCTCTGTCTGTTGTGGAACACTTGACCTTGTAGGCCTTCTCAGAGGGGGAATACTGTAAATGTGGAACTTGTGTATATACCCAATCAGTAACTGCCTCTAAACGTTTACACATGGGGCCTAAATCTTTTGCCTGATGTTTAGCATGCACAGCTAATGTGATGTGGGGCACTGCATCATCTGACATTTTGTACCACTGCATCTGCTCTGCATCCAGCTCAGCAACTGCCGCCACGCCCTCCTCACCCATCAGTATACAACTTGAGAGAATGTCCCACTGTGTTCCCTCTATCTCTTCATAAAAAGCCTGCTGGTAAATTTCATCCCCTTCCCTATCATAATAGAGGGTGACATGGAGGGGGTCTGTGGGTGGAGCGTAAGGGTGTAGCATCTGGGCCCAGGGGCGCCATTGGTTGTACAGAGTCATGATGCCCGTTTGATCTCTATTCTCAGGCTCCATCAATCCCCAATAGATGTCTGCCCACGATCCTTCTGATGTGGGTGAGATGTCGGCTGACAGGAGCATCTGAGAGTGTGGGTGAATCACAGACATGGAGCAATTAATGATGTCCCCATTGGGAAACTTCAGGATTAGACCATCCGGACCACACAATATGGAGGCACCACTTTTCACCAGCAGATCCCTTCCCATCAGGTGAACTGGGCAGGCTGGCGAAGCTATGTATTGATGCAAAAATGTCTGACCTGCCACCTTAGTTTTCAGAGGCGTGGTCAATGGCAGATTTTCTGGTGTACCCGAGAACCCTACTAGCTGGACATGCGATGGTGAAATTTTGGATGGGGACAAGTTACCTGTCATAGTGGAGAACCTTGCACCTGTGTCAACCAAGAAAGGCAGTTCTTTATCCATCACTTCTATTTGCAGGTAAGGGTCTGCCAAACCCTCCTGCTCTGGATGTCTCGGGCCCCTTCAGTATTCATATCCTTGACCATCAGGCATGGTCTGGGGATATTGTCCCTGTGGGGCAGCTGCTGCGTGTGGCGCTTGGTATGGCTGAGGTGTTTGTTGCCATTGTGGTGGTCCCTGTTGGAGTGGCCTGTCATGGCTATAGCCACCCCTGGGTGGAGCATATCCTCCTCTGGGCCCCCCTTGCATCGGACAGTCTCTCTTCCAATGTCCCTGTTGCCCACAAACATGGCACGTGTCGCCTCGCCCCCTGGGTCTTCCGTACCCCCTACCTCTCCCCCGCATGCCTCTTGTCATCCCCACCTGCCTGCCCCCATAGTGGGGCTGTGGTGCCCACTCAGGCACCGGATCTAGATTGGGTGTTTGAGGTTGTCGGGGCAGCCGCTGAATCATCTGATTTGCAGACCTGTGATTGGTTTTTTTAGCATCATTTACTTTTTTTCTGGCCTCTTCTAGCTGCAACTTGAGAAGCTGGACCTGAGCTGACTCTGTACTCTGCTTATCTTCCTCCTGCTTAGTTCTGTGTCTCCTCATGTGATGTGTTAAATGTTTTTCCCACTGTTCAGTAGAACAGCCAGGGATGTCTGGGTTGTCTTCCATAGCCTCCCTGACCGATTTAGGCATCCCTGTCATAATTGTTTTTCTGAACAGTGTAGCCTGTAGCGGCCCTGAGCCGGGGTGACTGCCTGTGGTGTCTGTCCACACTCCTTTACACCTACTCAGAAATGCTGACATCTCCTCTCCATCTTTGATTGAAAGTGTTAATGCATGCATTGCCCCTGGTGAAATGGGAAATTTGTCCCTCATAGCGGTGCCAATGGCGGTGGCTCTCTTGGCAAATGGCTCTGAATCTGGGAGGGTTGTGGTCCCTGCTGCTGACTCAATCTGCCTAAATTCCCACATTGCCAATTGTTTCCCTATCAGGGCTCTCCAGTCTCCCATAGCCAATTTATGTCCCAATGTGAGTTGACAGAATTTCTCCATCCACGCACCACCGCCCTCAGTGGGGGGTGGCATTTTGTCTAAAATGCAGTTCATATCAGTGAAGGAAAATGGCTGATACACTTCTCCTCCCCTATTGCCCTTATAAACGAGTGGCATCATATGATGACTGTATCTAACTGGTGGTTTCACCTGGCTTCTATCTCTCAGATTATGTTTGTGTTCATGGTGATGTGATGTGCTGGCTTTTGGCTTATGTTTTGTAAGGTTACCTGAAAATGTTACTGGACATGTTTCATCTTCTTCCTCATCCTCGCCTCTGTCACTATCACCTCCTGTCTCCTCTCTTTCACCCTCCTCCAAGTCTGACTGGTATCCTTTCTCTGAGTTTCCTGTCTTCCTCCTACTTTCTTCAACCATCTCCCTGTGTTGTCTGTCTAAGAACCCTTCTAACTCCCTTATTTCTTCCTGTGATGTTATACTGCTCCTGCGTGGTGTGGACTGTGCCTTGGGATGGTTCAACAATTCTTCCCCCTCGCTCTCTCCCTCATCTTCCTGCTGTGTGTGTCTTGTTCTTATCTGACTGGCTCCAACTGCGTCCTTGACTTTCCGCTCAGTAAATTTGGTTAACTCCTCCACCTCCTGGATGCTTTTCTGAATGGCCTCTTCTAATCTCACCCTTGCCTGTGCATACTCTTCTGCCCCTGCCTCAGCCATGTCAAGTAACCCCCCTTTCAAATATACTACTGGCATTTGTGTGGTAGGATGTGGATTTGACAGATGTGACGTAGGCATTTCAGGAGATAATGGGGCAGAGGGTTCTGTTTCTCCCCTTATGCTCTCTTTTGTTTCTGCTGTTCTCTCTAATAGGCGCATGTGTGCTAACTCAATGGCAGAGCAAGCTAATGTCATGTGGTGCAGATGGACTCTCAGCTTTTCCTTTTTCTCAGCCTCTCTTTCCCATCTCCCCTTACCTATCAGCGTTTTTTTCTCTGTTTTGTAATGTTGCACAGAATCATTTTTGGCCAGTTTTTCTGCCTCACTTAAAAATGGTGTCAATCTTTTTTTCTCTTTATCTCCAGGGACTTTGTTCTGTTCTTTTAACTCTTTCCAGACATCATCATATCCTTTCATTACCTCACCTCTGTTGCCCCTGGGGAGGCCTGATAGAAGTTGAATCCTGATCTTATCCCACTGCTGTCCAACCGTCATCGTGAAGTCTGGAGGACAATCTCCATACTCCTCACATTCTCTGTCAAATTCCCCCTCCATTATCTGCTTCTATCCCCTCTCAGTGGCCAGCCAGTTTGTATGACACTGTCCGAGCAACTGACCCGATCAATTGAGAGATTTAGTAGCCAGTCAGTTTGTATGGCACAGCCCGAGCAACTGACCCTGTCAGTAAGGTTCGTCAGACAGCTTGCGTTGACACCAGTTAGGTTTCCGCTGCTGATTACTTCTCACTGAGACACTACTTCCTCTCTCTCTTGAGACACCACTGAGTTTCTACCACCCTCACACACAAATATAGCAACAACACTGCAGTTCTTACCACATATAACACATTCAACACATAACATTCAACACATGCAAACACCAAAAAATTCCTACTCGTCGTGAGTGCTGCTTTTATGAGATCCTGCTCAATGGGCTCTAAACCTACTCACTTGGGGACTCTAACCCCACTGCATGCGCTGCTTCTGTAGGGACTCTAACCCCACAGGTAGGGACTCTAACCCCACGGGCAGCTTCTATGGGGACTCTAACCCCACAGGGGTTACACATAATTTTCCATTATTTTTATTACATTATTTTTGGTAATAACTTAATTTAAGCAACAAAAAATCTGAGAAGCCATTTGGGAGCCAAAAGAGTCAGCTCTTTTTAGTGAGCTGAGCCAAAAGAACCGGCTCTCTAAAAAGAGCCAGAATTCCCATCACTAAACACAGGTATTGTTGGTGGGTGGAGTACAGAAAATCTTGATGGAAGTGAAAGTACAATTACTCCCATAAAAAAATAGACTTAAGTGAAAAAATAAATTAGCCTTTGAGAAACCCGAGTTAAAAGTAAAAAATTACCTGGTTTATCACTAACTCATAGTTTTAATTTTCTTTCATAATCCATTATTATTAATTTATGATTTTTGCTTTAGAAGTCCACGAAACAAATATAGCCTTGGGATAAGTTCATGTAATTATCATAAAATCAAATCATTTCTCCCACATCATGTGCATCTTTAACGTGCTTTTGGAGGTAATAGGAGTTTTTTTTCCCCTCAAGTAGAGATCTTAGTGTTTTTTGGGGAGGCACAGAAAAACTTCATCATGTAACTGCTGACCTTAGATTTGGGTGAAAAAAGTGTGGTTAGGGATTCTCACCTTAGGCTGCCTCTTGTTCTGGATTTTGCTCTGTCATCATTGCATCACTGTCACAAAACCACAGGTGTTTCTTATTCTTTCAGGCAGCTGGACGCTTCTGGCATCTGCAGGAAAACTGCTCATCTTGTGCCCCCCCCCCGCACTCATCATGGTATTTAAAGCAGGCTATTTATAACAAAGTCATCAACAAATGTACTAAAGTGAAATAGATTTCTAGCCCAAAGATAGACTCAAGTAAAGAGTAGAAGTACAGTTATACAGAAGGAACATAAAAAGTACGCTTCTAAAATATTATTATTCATGTGTGTTACAAGTAACGCGTTAGTGCATATTTTTAAAGATGTGACATTTGAACAGCACCAACCAAGGCACAATTCCTTGATGGTCAAATCTGCTTTGAATGATTTAAGCCAATCTTAATCAATGAGTCACAGTAAAAAATGAAGTGTTGATGTACAGATCCATTATGGTCTAGTGGT
>JAPZDT010109740.1:0-10484 GCA_029814675.1 Acanthurus coeruleus | reverse complement strand
ATAGGCAGATGTCACGTACCGGTGTCACGATTTCAAGGCCGTTATTGTGAGAACACTATGTTTTGCGCTGTGGACAAACGTAGGTATTACACGATTTGGAGTGAGACTGGGTTGATTTGGAAGATGGTTCCACAGAAGAGGAGCTTGATAACCGAATGAGGGCATAGTTGTTATCTGCATCAGCAGCTTTGAGCAGGTTTATCCAGGTTATTTTAGTGTGTCTTCATGACCACTGGCATTTTCTGCTAGAACTGATCCATGCCCACCATCTCACACACCTTGTTAAAGTAATGCACCTGAGTAGCAAGTCATCAGGACTATGTCTATCTAAAACGTCTGCCCAAGTGCATTTTCCCTTGTACTTATTTGCTTTTAGCACTACTTATCAAACTACATCATAGTTATCACTGACTCAGGTATAAATAGCATAAGCCTACTGGGCCTAACTTGTTAGGAACCTCATATGATGACCTCTTATTCCTGTAAAGCTGCACAGTAATCTTCTGAGCATCAAAGAATTATTCAGATTTGTAATGATCAAACCTTAGCACAAAAGGAAAAACATTAATTAACACAAAAGACCCACTATATCTTAGGTCTGTGACCTAGAGCAAGCTTAGCTTTCTTTAAATTTATTAAAATTTTCTCATCCTCCCTCTTTTTTTTCTTTTTGCTCTTGCTTTTTGGTGGAAGCTCCCACTCTCCCTCCCCTTCTCTCTTTCCTGTGACTCGTCCTCCAAATCTTTCTGTCCTTTGCTGTTGCTTACCTTCACCTTGTTTCTCTTTAGGGTTGAAGGTCATCAATATACTCTGCATGAGTTCTGGCTTCATAGCATCCTTAGCATCCTTTTTCCACGGTTCAGATTTATCCAGTTATGCTTGTTCCTACATGTCTTACAAAAGCTTAATAGAAGCCCTCTCGCTAAAACTATGCCATTTTAGATCTAGCAATGCTTGGAACACAAATAGATAATACAAGGTACAAAAAGACAAGAGATAAACAATAACACCAACTAGCAACAACAATGCAGATTCATTGGACTGCACCAAACACAAACTGACACTCATCCAAACCAGGATGTACTACATTACTCCAACAACCATGTCCCAGCACATACAAGTAAATCCAATAATAATACAAGCAATGTAAGCACACAATATCCTGAATACAGTGTAGGGTGTGCTCAACCTTACAAAGCTTGAAGGCCAAAGCAAAAGGAACTAAGGGACACCTCCCTACCGCAAAACTCTCATACAAAACCTACACCTGAATACCAATGTCTCTATGTACCATCAGTCAGTTGTTAAGTTGCTATGCTACCCTCCTTCATTGAGAGATGGAATTCACCCAGGGAAGTTAAGGTGTTATTTTCACATCTAATGAATCATGCAGGTAAAGACACTAGGATTATGGGCATGTTAGGTAAGGCCCTTAGCTGACAGATGTCATACAAACATTAATCTCTAAATGTAAGTGTATATCTAACCACATGCTGTTGTTTGACTGTAGTGAATTTTTTTGGTTTTCTTTGTTTTTTTTGCAGCTTGTCTTTTTCGCTTCAACATCCTTTCACTGGTTTACTTCCTCTACCTGCTCCTGCTGCCATGGTTCTGGTGTCCAAATAAACATACAATCAGAGGTAAGAAGATCATTGTTTGTTTGCTCTATATTTTGGCAGTTTGCACCATTTGCTTTCCTTAAGGCCAGTCAACACCAAAGTTTTGTGACCCAGCGAAACGGTTGCAGAGAAAGTCGCAGTGGGATTAGACTTTTTTGTCTCAGGTCGACTCAAGCCGGCTGATGGTGTTGGCTGCAACTCAGCTTTTCAAGTTCCGGAGGCCAGTTTCAGAATGCAAGGCACATCACTTGTTTTAACAGCCAATTAGCTGGTAGCAACGTTAGTGTTTTATTTGATTATTAGAGGTGACACCAGCTGCTCTACACATTGAAACTGCTCTGGGAATATAAAAAATAATAAATAAATAAAATTTGTCAGCCCCCATGAAATTCCGCCCTTTATTCACACTTAAATGTGGACAGGAATGAATAAAAGAGAGATTTGCTGCTATGACTGTATTTTATGGGTAATTTTGGTCCGGGTCTTTTTTCTCATTGCTTTTATCAACAACTGAAGCAACCTTATTATTTGACCTAATTGTCCCAGATGAGTGATATCTTCCCTATTTGCTGTGGTTTGTGTGGATAATTGACCTTTGTAGCCAGGTGATCAGCTCCCTGAACAGGTGAGCTCTCTTGGTCACATTTCTCTGTCTAGTCAGCCAGTCTGCTCTAAAGTTGTCATTACAAAAGGGTGAATATATATGTTTTGAGGTGGCAGATAAAACAAAACTTTGTTTATCAGTCTCTTTTATCTTGAAATAGGCACCATGTGTCTTCATGTGTGCACGTCTTTGTTAACTCAAACCCAGAGCTCCTTCTTTGCTCTCCTGTCCTTGAAGGTGAACCTACTGGCTGCTTAAGTGAATTAGAACCACAATTCATATAACCTCCAGTTTTATTACTAGTATAACCTCACCATTACCACATCTACCAGTACTACTTTTACAAAACACTTACTATAAGAGGGATTTTATTTCGAAACTACAACAGCGTTATTATGCCACTATGACAAAGACAATAGTATTAACAACCCACTACATTTATGTGCTATTAACATTATCTCATTGCCATTTTTTTCAATATTAAAGTGTATTGGATCACTATCGAACAGAATCAAGATTGAACAAATCATGACCAAAAGAATCAAAATTAAATTGAATTGTGAGGTTCGTGACAATGCCCAACCCTACAGCCAATAACACTGTTCACTGCATACACACAGCAGGAAAAAAAGAAAAAAGTGAAAAATCGCATCGTTGGGATTAAGACTTGCCACAGTAATCATATACTTTTTTGCAAAGAAAGATTATAAAGTCAAATCTGGATCATTGTTTCAATCACGTCTTCGCTCCAGTTGCTTCATCTGCCCGACTAAGCTAAAATGCAAACCCACCCAGTTTAAAACCCCATCTCTACACTATTCTTTCCTTTACAGAACATGGCTAAAATAACAACTTTTCTGTTCTGTAATTGTGAAAGTCTGAGAAACATCAGAAAACCAAATGCCATTGTGTCTTGGTTCATGACATTCTCAAGAGGCACACAAAACTGGGTGAATTTCACCATCTCCTTCAGAAACTTCATCTGGAAGACAGCTGAATCCAGCACTACTTTAGGTTGTCTTGGCCCAGTTTGAAGACCCATTAGCTCGGATAGGTACTAACCCAATGATGATAACATCTTCTTCTGGCCTTCCTAAACCTAAACTCACAGAATTTAGCTCTTGGAAAGAGTGATTTTGCCTCACCAAAGAAAAGACTGCACAGCATTCTTGGGCTTCACAGGCATTTGTCAGAAGACTACAAATATCAGATTTTGTATATATACCAGTTTTTTTTATATACATAAACCTGCTCCCTACACCAGAGCCATGTAGGCTCTTAAGCAGAAATAAGAATAGCCCATGCAATTGGTACAAGGTAAACTCAGTGCCATTCTGCAGTCCCCATTCATTAACAAAGGTGACGCTAAAGCCTTTGAAGACTTTGCACTGGCTGTTGCCAGTCTTGTCAGGTTGCTTACCACTGTGAAAAGTGTAGCAGAGTGAGCTCTAGTGCAGCTAGAAAGAAAGAAATCACGGGTTTCCCATTGCTGTTGACTGAAGCATCAGAGGGATCATTTCCATCACTGGAAAACCAGACCTGCGACCCTCTTCGTGGTCTGCAAACTCCTCTTCACGATGCAGGATCCTGCAAGAAGCCTTGATCAGACACTCCGGAGGTCTTCTTTACCCTGAGCCAACAGGGAATCTGTCATCAATGACTGACACTGCACCACAGCCTCCACCTGTTAGCATTCACTACACGAGACTCTCACTCCCACAGCTGACTCTCCTCAGAGCCTGCATCCTCCCTCTCTTTGTCCCCTTTTAGCGCCAACCATCTTAACAGTGGGGGATTCCATGACCAGGCACACCGGCTTCTTCATCGCCGTCACTAACAGCTACCCTGGAGCCAAAATCCTGGTTATCTTGGACAAACTTTGCATGATGTGTGGTGACCGTGTGGTTGTTCATGTTGGCACAAACAACACTTCATGGATAACCTCTGAACTGAACAAGCAGGATATTGATGAGCTATTCACCTTTTTAACTTCTTGTGGAAAATCTGTTTTTATATCAGGTCCAATTCCCACACTGTCCCGCGGATGATACACAGCCTCCACACCAGGCTTCAGTACACCTGCAGGGCACACAACATTGGTTTTATTGACAATTTGAATCTATTCTGGAACCTCCCCTCTTTTTTAAGACCCAGTGGACTTCACCCAAACTGAATGGATAGCTGAATCCTAGCAGCTATCTATTCAACACGCTGTCCAATCAACTCTAGAAACTCCAGTGAAATTTTAGAGCATTACATGGCACAGAACCCGCCCTCCTCAAAGTGACAAGTTACCTGTTTCTAGCTACTGACAGAGAAGAAAGAGCAATTCTTTTAGACTCAAGTAAGTACCTTGAAACCTGACTGGGCAAGGCAAGGCACTGCACTTGATTGGTTTTATTCCTGTCTTTCAGACAGAACCTTCTCGGTCACCATAGGTTATCATTCATCCTTCTTTTCTCATCTTACCTGTGGGGTACCGCAATGTTCAAATCCTTTCTATCACATCCCAACCTGGAAAAAGTTATCTATGCACTAATTTTCTCATGACTGGACTACTCTAACTCTCCTTTCTAGCATCACACAAAAATCTCTTTCCTGCCTACAACTTGGGCAGAATGCAGCAAGTGTTTGTTTACACTCCTCCTTTATCACTCAGACCCCAGACCTCTACAAAAATGTAGAACAGCCGTGGCAGGTGGACATCTTGCCCTTCAGGAATGAGACAGGAGTGACATGCTTAAAGGAAGACCAGCAAGCTATGGATATGCTAAAGTCAAAGACCATTGATGAAATTCAGTGATACGCCATCCCATTGCTGAGTCAAACATAATTCCCCTGCCTTCAAGCATGCCCAGGAGCAGTCATGGCTCTTCTTAGAGCAACAGAACATTGGACGCTGAAGTACCATTGAGCTGAAACATGTAACCACAAGATATGCAAGCTGGAAATGTCTGGTGAAGAGCTCAACTGAGTATTTGGTACCTCCTGCACTATACTGTGAATCACAACAATACATCCTGCATAGTTTGTAACTGCTCCTTCAAGTACCAGAACACGGTCCTCAACTGTCTCCTGTTGACAGGCCCCACATTGAGTCCATCTCTCCTGGCAGCTTGTTTTTGGTTTTGCCAGCATACTGTGGGCACGAGTGCGATATTAATGCCATATTTTATCAAGTGCGGCTTCTGCCTGAAGATTGGCCATTGCTTTGCTTCTGGTAGAAGAGACAGCATAAGCGTGCCCAAGAGTGCTTTCATTTGGGATTACCTGCAGCGTTTATGCACTTATGCTGTTCACTCCATGCAAGAGACCACTGAGGAGGGAATGTGGATTTGTTTAATTCTGTTCACACCTCCTTTTATGTAGACAACTGTCTTCAGTCCTTTTTTGCTAAACAGAAAGAGAAGCAATTCATCAACAAGATGAGGGAGCTGTTAGCTGCTGGAGAATTTGAGATAAGACAGTGGGCCATCAGTGTACCTGGAATGGTGTCCCCTCACCTACCATGGCCAGAAAAGATAGTTGTGAGCTTTAGCTGACCTTAAACAAACCTGATGCACAGGAGCCAAAGCTTGAATTTCATTGTCACTGCCCCACTGATGCCTTGGGGTACAAGCATGGCCCTTTCTACCCTATGCCAGCCCTTCGCAATTTGTCCTGGGTACTTGCAAGCTAATATGACCCACTTGGTTATATCACCCCTCTATATGATTAGAGCAAAAGTCCTTTTACAGGCCCTGTGGCAATATGAGAGAGAATGGTACGACCTCCTCACTGGCAACCTCCTTAATGGCTGGAGAGAATTGGAGAACAAGATTTCTTACCTGCAAGGTATGACCATACCCTGGGTGTTATGTGCCATGCATTCAGACTCCCCTGACTCTGTCTTTATGCTGCAAGTGTTCTGTGACACTTCGGAGAAAATGTATGGAGCAGTAGCTTAACTCAAAGTTACAGATCCCCATGGACACATCCACATTTCATTTCTGATGGCCAGATCCCACAATGCTTCACACAAACAGTTACCTATGCCTCGCTGAGTGCAGCTTTGACCGAAGTCCAATCGGCTAAGACACTGCACTCTGAACTCACCTTGCCCCTGCAGGATGCCATCTTGTGAACTGATTCCATTATAATGTTGACCTGGTTACAATCCAAATCTTGTTACTACAAAGTCTTCATCGGGACTTGGATAATTAAGATACAGGAGTTAAGATACACCATAGTTCCACAGTGGTGATACGTTCCCTCAGATAAAAATTGTTCTAAGGGTGCAGAGTCTTACATTCGTGGGCTACAATCCGAAAATAAATGGCATGAAAACATGGAAACGTTGGATCAAGTCTATGGAGTGATAGTATACATTAGTTTGATTATTACCAGCTAAATTATATTATCTAATAAATTAGGTTTGTGAGCCCATCCACAGTTCAAACAGGGATACCATGAATGGTGATCCGAAAGTACGGATATAGGCTTAATGAAGTCACATAGTGCACTGGCTTAACAAATAGAGGATTTCTTTATAGCCTGTATTGAATTAAGGTATGAAAGACAACATTTTATGCTATTAAGCTATAAAGGCTAATGTTGCCGCTAATAGTTAAAGTCTTGCGATCCTTTAAAGCATGTAGCCTAATTAAGGGCCATTATATAAAATAAAGGAGATAGCGTGCAAAAAAAAAAAGCTTGTACTAAGTACAAAGCCATCAAATTATAACAAAATGTCCAGTGACATTTGCGACTCACATTGGTCTCGGTCATACATATTTAAAACCTCCATGTCCTGAAAATAGACAATAAACAGAATAAAATCCTACCCTGCTTGCAGCTGTAGGTGTCCTGTCAGCATTTGAACAGATGTTTCTTTTATCATTGGAGATATGGGAAAATGCTTTTTGGGCTGCAGAGGAATTATTTGTTGCAATGGCCATTGGTGGAATTGGAAGCAAGGCCCTCCAGCAGCATCCTATTCAGCTCTTATAAAACATCCGTGCATACAATAAATACAAAGAGGGAAAATAAGGTGAGTACACAGTATGAGGCATCAATTCATAAAAGAGTTAGTAATGCTGCTTAGTGCCCTCCCCTCCAATGAACCAACACACCCTACCCTTCACTGTGGAGAATGCACAGCAACAGCTGAGCAGGTGCAAAACTGACAAGCACATGGCCTAACAACATCCCAGGCAAGATGCTGAAGCTATGAGCCATGGAGCTATCTCCAGTCATCTATTCCATTTTCTAGGGCTTTTACAGATCAGTATCCATTCCCACTATCTGGAAAACATCGGTCATTATCCCGGTTCCCAAGAAACCCTGCCCCTCTGAGCCCAATCACTATAGACCAGTTGCACTCATCTTTGTTATCATGAAATACTTGGAAAAACTCATACACCACACGTCCTGCCAGCTGTCAAAAAGCTTTACCCATGCCAGTTTGCCTACCAGGCCAGGCAGGGGACAGAGGATGCTGTGGCATGTCTCCCCAGACTCCCTCCTCTAACATCTCAAATCACCTGGAACCTTCATAGTAATCTTCATCGCCTTCAGCTCTGCTTTCAACACGATTTAATGCCACCAGATGATCAAGAAGCTTCTCCACCAAAGCATATCTCCACCACTCATCCGTTGGGTCCACAACTTCCTCAGCAGTAGACCATAAGCTGGTAGGATAGGCACAGTTACATCACAAACCATTATCACCAACACAGGGCCCTATCACCCCTCAGGGCTGTGTCCTCAGCCCCTTTCGTTACACTCTTTAAACATATGACTGCATCAGCCCCTTACCAATCACCACACATACTGATGATACTGCCATACCAGGTCTGCTCAGCAATAATAACTCCATCATAGCCCATCAACACTCTGTTTCTCATTTCATACAATGGTGTGGCTTCATGGAGCTGAATAAGGACAAAACAAATAACTGGTTATCTACACTTACCTGTTAATGCAGTCCTTCATCTGTTTTGTAATATAAGGTCTGTTAATTGGATAGACAACAATTTCCTTTTTAGAAACCACATTATTAGTGTAAAAATGTATACAGTCTGTTATTTCATCAGTGGCTATGTCTATGTCCTGTTTAAGACCATATAAAAACTATTTGTTCTTGGTTTGGAACTCTTTAAAATTGTTCTATTGATTGGAATCAAGTACACTGGGTTATGATCAGAATTAGCTATGGAGGATGGGTCTCAATTTAGCAGTACAGGCACGCTGTACATCCCCATAGCACTTAACATTGTTTCACATGAAACATCTAGCATATTGCTCATGGCCAGGTAGCACCAGTTCCAGCTTGCAGTGGTTAAAGTCTCAAAGTATAAAGACTGGGGGTCCTTGTGTGCAATGCAATTAATCATGTATGCAGTCATTTATATAACCAGATGCTCTGGTGGCATTAATTCTGGGAGGCAAATAGGCTACACAGAGCATTATGTTCCCAAACTCTCTTGGCAAATAAAGGCCTAAGAGATGAGCAAAGTAGCTCAGTGTCAAGGTTGCATACCGTGGTTTGTGCTGTTACCTGCTGGCACCACTTATTGTTAACATAAATGCATTAAACACATATGCCACTACCTTGACCTCTCCTTAAAGCTGTTGTCCTGTCCGCTGGGTTAAGATAGTGGCCTTCCACTTCAACCAGGGGGCTGGCAATGTCTATGTGAAACCAGGTCTCAGTGAGTACCATAATGCCTGCTTCCTGGTACACTGCATTGTGTCATAGCTCCTCAATTTTATTTTGATGCGATCAGATGTTGCTCAATATTATGGCTGTAGTGTGGCTGGATCTGACACCTCCTCTCCAGCCTCTCTCTTGCTGGCATCTGCATTGGATTGGCTGGATTCCAGCAGGTCAGCAGGATCAGTGGACCCTGCAGCTTTTCAGCAACAAAGCTTCTCTGGTCACTGGCAATATTCGAAGCAGCAGGGATGACCAAGTGCACTAAAACTAGTGTGAGGACAAACAATTCCAAACAGGCCACCATGTTAGCCACTTCAGGCCACTACCTATCTGGTTAAGTGCCTTTGATCACCAAAATGCTGGCCAGCCTCAGGACAGGTAGTTTAAACAGATTTAAGGGGGCTTTTAACTGGCACTTTTGGCCTTGCCCAGCTGTACCATGTCTGACAGATTTGTTTTTTCATTACTATTTTACAACTGTGAGCCACACAGGGCTGCGCCAGCGATGTATCTTCTCTGAAGAGGGGCCCAAGCAAGCCCGACAGGCCTCCAAGCGAGCTGTGTTGATGTCAGGGGCCTTCTTTAAAATGCTGAATGATAGCCACATCCTCCTCTTTTTGCTCAGTCTCATCATCTTGTCTTTGTTTCTTGACCAGTAAAAGGTAAATGCAGTTTACATTAAAAAAAAAAAAAACTTGACATGTGGTATTTCCAACCCATTACATTCTTCCATGCTTTAAGTGATGTCTCTGGACATCAATTATCATCAATTATTATTACTTCACCTGACTTTGCCCTTGTCTTAATAATAATGGCTTGACATTTGGTACCAGAGCTAAGGTGCCAGTAGTCTGTAAAGCCTGGAATTAAGGCACAGCAACATAGGGAAAAATGCAGAGCCAAGATGAAACATCAAGAACAAGAAGAGAGAATACATTTTGTCATTTTATTTTGGAGGACAATCTCCTTTTGTTTACTTACAAAGACTACTGCTAAATAGTCTGAATATTTTGTTGATCTGATAACGCTTTCTTTAACAACAAGGGAGCTCTATGGCCCATAAGGAAAAAGATATAGCAGACTTTAAATAACGACACAATACTTGAACACATTCATTTGTTCTGCCCTTAAAGTTTTATTTGATGGAGCTACACCAGAGCATTTCAGCTGCTCTTAGTTTGCTTAGATAGGCTAATCTCATCCCATCTACTGGTCTAGTCTGATTTCAACCTTGCCATGGGGGAACTATTTCACAAGGTTTTCTCCACCACTTCCACCAAATGATTGTTAATATTTGGCAAGAATATTGTATCCAGGCCTCAGCACTACTCAAGAGGATTTTGATTCATTTAAATACACAATTTGCTCTTTGGCAGAATAATTTTCCCTGCAGTCAGATTTTTCTCTAATGCTTACACAGTGCTGAGCAGATAGGGCTGGCCATGCAAGACTATTTTTGATCTGACTCTGGGTAAGATGTTTATCAAAAGGATTTATGGATGGACATGCCAGAATATCCCTTTTCAATCTCATTTTGTGTGTTTTACTTTAACCATCTACTATT
>JAPZDT010109582.1:0-10497 GCA_029814675.1 Acanthurus coeruleus | reverse complement strand
GCAAAGACTTTAATGCCGGCATCAAAGGAGAACAAATTCAAAGTGCACTCAACATACACCAGAATAGTTCTGAGCTCGTCTAACCTGTGCACTAGTTTATATCAACTTCTTTCCACGCCTTTGTCCCTCCTACTTAACACTCGTATTTTGGCCTGACATTACATTGCACCCATATAGTTGCATGTCTTTACGCTTCAAGCAATTCTAACAGTCGACTAATTTAATTGCATGTCCTTATGCTTCAAGCAAAGCCTAGTATGCGGTTTGGGGGCATTCCGGCTCAAGGTCACATTATGCTACTTTCTTATCTCTACACCAGTAGGTTTAGACTGGCCCTGTTGCTTATTTTTTTGAAGTCACTGCTGGATATTTTTACACTATTTCTCAGTTCTCTCCTGTGGCCTTAAAATTACTAAGATTTAATGTAAGTGCAGCTGGGATTACACGAAGGTTAAATATGGTTCAGTGAGGTTAACACAGTTACATTCTGGATGATTACTGTTACACATTTCTCAACTGCTACACAACATAATGTTTCATAATCACTATCACTATCAACACATTAACATGATTTAACATGTTACATTCATTATCATAATCATTATCTGGCATTGCATCTTATTTTCTTTAGCACATCACATGTCTTAGTGAAAAATGACACTACAGCACGTCAGTATAGTGTACACTGCAAAAGTGTAATATGTACAACAGAAATATATACTGTATACTGTATACAAATATATACTGTAAACTGTGGAAGTAGTGCAAATGAAGCCACTAATATCAAGAAACTTGGTCTTCATTATTGCATGTATCAGGGTTTTTTCTGTGTATAGGAAATTAGAAAAAAGGCTAAGATGGCTGCACAAGACTTTAGTTTAACAAATCTGGAGAATAGGTCTTGCTATGTTTTCTACGACCACTTATTTCTGATCTTTTATCGTTCTTTTGCAGATGAATCAGGTTTATGTAAGCCCAGCCACCGCTAACATCTTGGCAAAACATTCACAGAATGTTTGTGAAAAGACTAAATCAGAGACAGAAATGACTTCTCATCAAACCAAGTTGTGTGACACTACAGTGAAAATTAAAAGACAGGAGCCATCAGAAGAGGAGGAGAGAAAGACCTGCGAGGAGGAAAGAATGAAGCTGCAGGAGGAGCGTCGGAGGAAAGAAGAACGACATGGAGGAGAAGTGACAAAGGAGAGAGGGCGTCCAAGGAGAAAAGGGCCAGGTGGAGAAGAGGCAGTGAAAGAGGAGGCGGGGTGTCTGAGCAGAAGAAGACGACATGGAGACAAAGAGAGGAAAAAAGATGATCGACAGAAAAAGTAAAAAGCAGGAGGAAAAACGTTTTCAAAATAATAAACAAAATAAGAAAATAATGTTTCAAAGCAGGATTTGAAATAAAAACAAAGGCAGAAAAAATGATAAAAAAATGATTTTGCATTTTATTTCCTGTTCTACACAATGAGAATATTTTGACAATACACTCACATGAAAGTCAGAGTTCAAGAGTAAGGCCACAAACTTTTTAAAGATGTATGTCTTGGAATTGATGTGTAATTAAAATAAAAGACATGAACTTTAAAAAAAATTAAAAATTTCACCAAGGTTTGTGGCTGAACTCAAAGGGCGTGGATTCAGACCAATGACACAGAAAATGTATTTCACTGATGTTGCTGGATTTGTCAAATATATTTTGAGCATGAGCCCTTCAAGTGTGAGGCTTGAACAGAAGGCTTTCAACGCCCTCAACGTGGAATTGCGGGCACGGCTGAGAGACATTGAGAGGAAAGTAGTGGGGCACCAGCTGGAGGTGCCAAGAAATAAGTCAGGCAAGTTAAATATTCAAACAATTAACACCATTTAAGGATGATGTCATTTTCCAAGTTGGAGTATATGTATATGTACTTAACTGTATTTGCTTTTTTCTGCAGCCACACTCATCAAGGCATCGAAACATGCTCATTGGTGCTTTCCCTCATCTTCACGCAACCCTCTAGCTCCACCTGCAACAAACAGAACCCATACAAAGAACTGTGTTATTGTGTACAAAGTAAAATTAAAACATATTACCAATTTTTAAAAAACACGTTAGGCAAATTGTTCTCATTTACATTGCATGCAAATATTTTCAATATCACTTACAGGGGAATCACTTAGATCAACCTGGGAGGTGGATGGGGACTCTGGGGGCTGGCTGGCGGCCTTTGGCTGCTCTGTCCTCTCTGCAGGTCGGGCTGCGGCTGCAGGCTGCTCTGTCCTCTCTGCAGGTCGGTCTGCGGCTGCAGGCTGCTCTGTCCTCTCTGCAGGTCGGGCTGCGGCTGCAGGCTGCTCTGTCCTCTCTGCAGGTCGGGCTGTGTCTTTTGGCTGCTCTCTGATTTCCCCCTTTGGATGTGAGCTACTGACCTCTGCCCTGTGTTTGTCAAGCAGGCTGGAATCATAATCATCAATTTAGTACTGTCATGGTTGATGTCACTGCAACTGTGATAGTGAGTAAAGATGAATAATAAGAACAATACAGGGTATTAAATATAATATGCTTACAACCTCATGTAGCCCGCATCATTTGCCCCCGACGAGTGAAATGGGGAATTCTGGCACTGGCCAAATGACACCAATGACCAGCTTTCCCAGGCACAGCTGACGGGAAGGCACTGGGTTACCTTCCACTTGCAGGAGCTTCTCTGCGTCTTTCTTGTATACTTGCCACTGCTCACCACAGGACTTTATATATTTTAGTGCTCTAGGGCTGCTGTGAATTTCCCTGTAATAAAGCCTTATCTTTTCTTATCATATCTTAAAAACTACAAGACTGTGCATGCCATCTTTACACTCATCAACATGACTATGGAACTCTTATTAAATAATGATGTAATATATAGTTTACTTATATTATTTTAATCCTTTGAATGTATGGAATCGGGGCCATGTTACATATGCCCCCCTTCCTAAATCGATTTGATTGAATCAAATTGAAATGAAACAGCGAAAAATGAGCAGAGTTGTTGAATGAATGAAGTCGCGGTAGGTAACTTTACCTGTCAAGCCGCAGTCTTGTCTGGCTAAAATGCCGCTAGCAAAGGAAAGCAAAGGAAATGAGGAGACTATTTCAATGCAAATTAATAAACCTGGTTGTTTGTTGCTGATTTTTCTCCAACCTAACTGTCACTGTGTCAACCTACCCATTATTTTTGTAATAGTTAAACTTGCAATTTGCATACGGTGCCAGGATCGGGCGTCTACGGTGGAGACGCGCGATTGGTCCCTCTACGATGGCGTCCTAGACCGCGATTGGGAGTCTACGGTCGGCTCGACCAATCAGAAGGCGCAATCGTCTACAGTGACCGCAGACTTTTGTAAGATGGTTATGATGGATTCCTCGTCTCTCAACCTGCAGCAAGGTAACAGTGTCTTCCGCAGCCCTGACTTGATGCAACTGTAACTTTTTTACGTCACTCATTCGGAAGGGCCACTTAATAACATGTCCCAGCAATATAACTGCTGTTTTCTAAACTTTATTATTCGGTCAACATGTAAGTGTTTGCTGCTTTTGTTCAGCCAGCTAAGACCCCGTGTCCTTATGCATCACATTTTGGGTTTCCTGTTAAAGGAAGTAGGCTTAGTGAAGCCCTCATATTGTTCATGACATGCATCGCACCAGGCCTCCACTACATGCGTAAGCTTTTGATTTGCAACACAATGGCACACACTTGTAGAGGGCTTCTAGCTCATATATAATGTTCAGTGTAATATTTTTAGTATTATTTTTGATCTTCAGTATGTACACATTTTTTGACTTAAGGCACCAGAGGGCCTCTGCACCATAGTTGCAAGGCCCCATTCTTTCCACTCAGATTAAAACACTAAACCCCATTCTCTGAACCAAATTCTCAGTGGTCGAAACTCATTTTTCAAATCAAACACCCCCTTTTCGGTCAAACCTTTAACACTGTTCAGGTACTGAGAGAAAATTTGCAAATCTCACCTGCTCTTTTTTGCTAAACGCTACGCTTGCATTGGAAAATTGTAAACACTGGCAGCAAAATGTGAATACAACTCCAACACAGCTGTCATCTTTTACACACAACAACTGAAACTGAACACGTTTTTAATGATGTGATCAGACCAATTGGGCAGGATCAAAGTCAGTTCAGAGTGTACAGTTGACACACATGCATCCATCTGCAATGGACAGAAATTTACAGAGAGGCAGAGGAGGAAGAGTTGGTGTGGGAGGTGGTGGATGAGGAAGAGGCAGAGGAAGACCAAGAACAATCATTACTGATGAAATCTGGGCAACTACTGCATCATTAGGACATTCAGAGAAGAGAACAGGTAATCGTTTCTTGCCATACAACATTTGACATACTACAGTATACGATAACACTTTACTGTAAGTACTGTAACGTTCATGACAATACTGTTTTTACTGGCTGTATATAAATGAGGGTGGAGGGACTCCTCTTTTCCCCCAACAACAAGAAACACTCATTGTTGACTCTGTGAAATCCAGCAGAGAGTGACTGAAGACAGTGTTAACTTTGTTGGAATCAACAGTGTGTCTCTGTCAGCTATTGACCGTGTCCTCCAATGCAACAGACTTAGAAAACAGACATGAAACATGTGTACAGAGTACTGTTCGAGCGCAACGCTGCAAGAGTCACACATCTGAGATATCAGTATGTGAAAGTGAGTGTAGCCTTACTTTCAGCACTGATGCTTCCAGTACAATTCAATGCTCGTAGGCTTATTGTTACCCTAGGCTAGTAGTTGCAGTTGCTATTTTTACAGTACTGTAAACTATATTGTAATATACATAAATCTGGAGTGAATATACTGTAGTGTAGGCAATGTAACAGGCCTGTGATGATATAACTGTGAAGTCTAGTCAAAGCTGAGTTCGGCACACCAGACGGTCTTTCCCCTGTTGCCTGGCAAGGGAAAATATTGCCTGTGACATGGATGAAGTCCTCTGGCTGGACCCTGGACACAGACATGATGTTGGAGTATGAATCTCAGTGACTTTGATTGTGCAGTAATGTGCTTTTCATTAAGGTTTTTTTTCAATTTTTTGTTAGAAAGTGTTGAATATAGAGTGTAGACTATAATGTTTTGCTAAATGCATTTACAGTAGACATTTTCTGTTAACTACATGCCCTGGGTGCTGTGTCCTAAATTATTTCATGTAGTGTCTAAAGAATGTTCTGTGGTGAATATATATTTTCACTTGCTGTGTGTATAATCTGAACACAACGTTTAGTTTTGAACACATGATAACTGGTTTTGAGGTGATAGTTTGTTTTTAACAGTAAAGTCTGGGGTTTTGTAAATGTACCGTAATTTCCGGACTATAAGCCGCTACTTTTTTTCACACGCTTTGAACCCTGCGGCTTAAACAGTGATGCGGCTAATTTATGGACGGAAATGAAGGAGAAAGTGTGTGTCGAAGTTAGGCCTGCACGATTAATCGTTTTAGAACCTCGATGTAGATTCACCCCTACATGCCATTTCATTTCTAAATTACGTCGATTTTTTTTCCAAGAGCCGGAGGCATGTGTCAGAGTTGTAAACAAGCGCTCCAAGGCTTCTCCCTTATCCTATGACAAAGCGCCTTTTGGTCACGTGATCCACGGCACGCACAGTCAAATAGTTGAGTTGAAAGTTTCTGAGGAGGGATGTTGCTGAAAGCCCAGGTAGAAAAAAAATCGTGGCAGAAAATCGTGATTTCAATTCAAAGCTAAAAAATCCAGATTCATATTTTTTCCTGAATGGTGCAGGCCTAGTCCAAGTAATTCTGAGGCTGTTCATTTCCGACACTGAAGAAGACAACTTTAGAGTTTTAGTGTGCAGGAGGAAGATGAAGATAGCCATCAATGATTTTTCTGGTAGGCTACTGTGTTTTTGATTTTTTTAACCAGCCGTGTTACAGGCACTGTTCAGAAAAATACATCTATTTAATTAGAAGTTCAAATAATCTTTCTGTGTTATATTTTTCTGTGTAAATATCCCATGTTACAACGTGAACATCTGCGGCTTAGAGACAACTGCGGCCTATATATGTACAAAATCTTTTCTCTTTTTAAATCTAGTGGGTGCGGTTTATATCCAGGTGCGCTTAATAGTCCGGAAATTACAGTAGTTTGAATTTTTGGATTTGTGTTTAAGGTTTTGAGAAAATGGGTGGAGGTTTCAAGAAATGTGTTGTAGCAAATGGGGAAAAACTGTATTGAATGGGCATGCATGCAAAGCAAGGCACATCTATTGTTATCTTGCACATTTAATCTTCTTCATCTTCTGTACAAATTTCCGTTCGCTACTCCTCCTAGGGCTTTTGACAGACCCCACATATTATATATCAAAACACCCTTGATTGGGAGAAGTGTGCCATTACTTTTGGTCAAGATATTGATAATATTTTCAAAGTTATCAGGATTTTTATGGCCAAAAATTCTCATTAATTTCTAATAAGAGCAGTTCTTTGAAGCTCTACAGCTCTGGCATACTTTGGCATAGAGACACCATTTAAACTTTAATTAAGTCCCAAGAACTTGAAGTTTTAGCTGTGTACAAATAATTTTGACATCTTTTACGTTTTTTTCATAATCTCAGTTTAACTTTTAGGGTGGTTTTGATCCTTCTCAGAGTTTGTAATGAGTGTGTATTTTATTGTTGAATTAAGCCTCTTTTTTTAAAAAACCCTGTATAAAGAGCAGGGTGTGAAATGACAAATCTAGAATGCTTAGACTGAGAGAAACGTTTTTTGTGGGATTACAGATTTTGGTGCAAAACTCTATCCAAATGACCCTGATTCCTGAACCTGTTTTCTGCTCTGTGTGTGTAGCCGAGGAGGACAAGCAGCCGCACGAACTGTACCGGCTGGACTCGGTCCTAGTCAAAGGAGGATTTGGTACTATATACTCTGGTGTTCGCCTGGCTGACGGGTTGCCGGTAAGAATGAGAGCTGCTATGTTTGGCCACAGCCTTGAAAATAAAAGCAACGCTAATTACTGCAAATGTATTCTTGTCAACCAACATCAGTGTGCAATGCATTCTGGGATCTGCGAGGCCATATTGTGAGGCAATGAAAGAAAAACAAGACTGATCCAACTTGTGATACGTAGTATATTTGTACATGTACCATGTTTAAAACCATCTTGAAAGAACCTGGAACACACTGCATCAGTAGAAGTCTGTCTGAAAGAGAAGATAGCTAGAAAAATGGCATACATCGGAAATATCAATCTGTATGAAATTCAAGAGTGGAAACCCCAATGCTTTACCTTCCCTCACATTCCAGATGTTTTTATGCATCTTACACAAAAAAGTGGCACAGGTACTGTATATGGTAGTACTGGTGTTGTTGAAATAAAGTTGCGTCACAGTATGGCGGTTCAATCCCATCAGCCATTGTAACAATGAACGTTGCATCACGTTGACAGACTCTATTACTGTAGATTGAAGGTTCATTCTTGACTTAAATAGCAGCTGAAAGAACATTCTCTCCACCAGGCCCATTTTAGATTTTTATTTTCTGAGCACTTTCCAGTGTCACTGTTTACAATGTGAGTGTCTACAATGTCCTAAAATACTAAGTGAACAAATCAGTTTGTGTGTTTATTCATTACATGATATTTTGCTGAAGTCAAAACAGATCTTAGAGTTTTGCATTTCAGCTGTTATTTTCATGATCAGTGTCATCAGCATCCAGATGGACACATGATTTTGGTGATGTTGAATGTTAGGTGCAGGAACGTCACCCTTTAGAAACAGTGAACTATTCAGCATTTTTTAATTTATCAAGTTTACTGCATCATGTACTGTCTGTCCTCAGTCTAATTCATGGTTGTGCCTGTTGTGGTATTTTACATGATTTATATGTCTTTTAGTGCTTTCCAATTAAGTAAGCAGTTAACTGTTGAATTATGTCTTTATTTTCTATTAGACAAACATTTTCAGGTTACCACAGCTGCTGTTCCCAACAAAAACTCCACATCATATAATAATTTGGTCTTTTATTTGGTAGGCTGTGTCTATTCTTTTTACTTTCTGCTGTATTGCCTGTGCAGTGCTACTTGGCATGAGGGCTTTGTTTTGACAAAGGAAGTTTTATTTTGCTTTTTAGTCTATGAGAGCAGGGAATGGAATGAGGTTTATTCTACCCTGTATCTTTGTATATTATTTGTAACTGAATGGATATTGTAATAATGTTGTAAGCTTACTTGCAGGTGGTGGTGAAACACATGCGCAGGGACAGTGTGGCTCAGTGGGGCACTCTGGTGAGAGTTACCTGCGTTTTCACTTACACAGTTGTTTGCAAATTAGGGTCAGATTTTTTACTACCTCAGTTGCTTTATTAAATTATTAAACCTTTATGTAAATGGGTTGTCTTTCTCAGTGTGGCACTGTGGTTCCCCTGGAGATTGTGCTGTTAAAGAAGGCGGCTGGGACTTTCGGAGGGGTGGTGCAGCTGTTGGACTGGTGGAAGTGTGTGGACAGCTGGTTGATGGTGATGGAGCGTCCTGAGCCTGCTCACGACCTTTTTGATTACACCACAGAACACGGTGCACTGGATGAGGCGGTGGCTCATGGCTTCTTCCTGCAGGTCCTGTAGGCAGTGCGTCACTGTTACACCTGCAACATTGTCCACAGAGACATCAAGGATGAGAACCTGCTGGTGGACCTGAGGACTGGACAGATCAAACTCATCGATTTTGGCTCAGGTGCCTTCATCAAAGACACTGCCTACACTGACATGAATGGGGAGTCTGAACATCCTGAAAAATCATTATCAAGGCACTGTTTTCTGTTAGTTTGGCTTTGTAGGGTTGTTAGTACAAACATGGAAAATAATCTGAAAGTGTTTCAGATATTTGGACGGATTATATGAATTCTAAATGTAAATTCCAGGTTTATACACAATCATGTGGACATCATAGTCAGCATAACCATGAGGACCAATTATAAGACTTTTTGGTACATATGTAGGAAAAGTGGTTTGGGCTATTCTTGAGTGAAATGAAATTGCTCTGAAAAATTAGGATGTTTTTTGGCAAATGATGAGTCTTTATTTAAGTATTTAGGAAAAGTGGTTACAGTCCCGGGAAATTGATGCATTCTGTCCAGTTCCTTAAAGGGCCTTTTGTGGGGTTTGGCTTATTTTTACGGTCCTGGTTACAGTCATATTCAGCTAGAAGTGATACCTTATAAAAACTACCTTATAAAATTCCTCCAGCCCTACTTCCTATTGCACACAAGTCAAGTCCTGCATTAGTCCTGTTTTGGGTGAGGACAGATGAGCAGCATCTTTGTTCTGCTCAGGAAGTATTTTCCAAAAACACCAGCTGTTGCTCTACGACCTGCAGCCCTTGCTAACAGGCAGCACAATCGCTCTGTGCACTCGCTCTAAAATGCTGTACATCTCTGATTCACCTTACTGTTTTATGCTGACAAATATATAAAATACCCAATGCCCCTTTCTCCAGGTACACTGGTGTACAGTCCACCAGAGTGGTTCTGGTTTCATCAGTACCATGGTCACTCAGCCACTGTCTGGTCGCTTAGCGTGTTGCTTTATGACATGGTGTGTGGGAACATACCCTTCAAAAATGTTGACGACATCCTGAGAGGAGAGATTTCCTTCAGATGCAAAATCTGCCACAGCTCTGGCAGGTTTCACATTGATCTCCATGTACCATGTCTGTTAAGTATGGGCTTTGCTGCTGTTTATTATTTACCATTGCCCTTCTTCACCTCCATGTGTTTCTGTCACAGAGTGCCAGGAGCTGATTGGCTGGTGTCTGAGCCAGCAGCCTTCTCACCGGCCAACCCTAGAGCAGATCCTCCTCCACCCGTGGGTAACTGGCAGCAACAGTCGGCAGAAAGACAACATCATCTTTCATACCATTACAGCTGACTCTTCCTCGTCCTCTTCCTCCTCAAACCAGCAGAGCCCCTGACTGGTCAACAGGACGCTGCCAAGGGGCATGACCTGCACTTGATTGATAGTTGTCCTTTGGTGTTTTCAGTTTCCTTCCAGGTGCTTTTTTTGGTTTGTTTTGTTTTGTTTTGTTTTTTTGAGGCTGCTACCTACCAGCTGGTTTGCGTCACACCAACCAACCAGCTGCTGGTAGCCTCAATACAAAACACTGTCAATTAGTTTTCAAAACATACTGAGGTTGTGAAACGCACATCCAATGGTAATACTGAGCTTTGTATTTTGAATATATTTTTTAAATGTGTATTGTGTACACTGTGGTTTTGTTTTTGTTTATTTACAGAGGCATTCCTCATCCTGTATTTATTTATTTATCTTCTGTGTAACCTTCAATGTTCCTCTTTTTTAAATTTTTTTTTTTGAGATAAAAAAAGAATAATTTTAGGTTCAAGGTTTTGAGTAGTCTCACATTTGCTTTAAAAGTTTTGACTATTGACATTATGTTTATTACAGTTTTTGATGTTTTGTATGTAAAATTCTGACAGGAAAAAGTTAGAGAT
>JAPZDT010108873.1:0-10571 GCA_029814675.1 Acanthurus coeruleus | reverse complement strand
TTGACTGTGGTATAGGTGATAGGAGCCTGACTCATAAAGGCTAAAAATGCCTTCAGTTTTGTAATGAAATGAAAAAACTATAAACAATAAACATCAAATAATAATGTTATGCCAAAATTAGATTTTTATTTAAATTTATTTTGAGGATCCAGCCCCCAAGGTGACTGTCCGGTAAAATTCTGGCCCTCTGACAAACATAGTTGGTGACCCCTGGCTTAGAGGAACCCAATTGATGTTGTAATTTCATCAGTGACATATCAAAGTCAATTGTTTTATCATGGAAACATCACTTAATCACCTTCGATAACATGATGTCACTAATGACACCTTTGATGTCACTGATGTCACTGATGACAAATTTGATGATTATTGACATCTCTAAATCAATATTGTGTTTAGAGGAACATCACAAAATTGATTTTGTGATGACATTAGTGATGTCACACAGTCTCCATTGATGTCATCAGTGACATCACAAAGTCAATTGTGTTGTCATAGAAACGTCACATAATCATCTTTGATGTCATTGATATTAGTAATGACACCTTTGATGTCATTGATAACACTTATAAAAACTTTGATGATTAGTCACATCACCTAATCAATTATCTTTACAGAGCAACATCACACAATTAATTTTGTGATGTCATCAGTGACATCACAAAGTCTATTGTGTTGTCATAAAAACATCACACAATCACCTTTGATGTCATTGATGTCACTAATGACACCTTTGTTGTCATTAATATCAGTAATGACACCTTTTTATGTCATTGATGTCACTAATGACACCTTTGATGTCACTGATATCAGTAATGACACCTTTGATGGCATTCATGTCACTAAAGACACCTTTGATGTCATTCATGTCACTAATGACACCTTTAATCAACATCAGCATCAGTTCATAATAAATTCATAATTCAAAAATCGTGATATTATCAGTGACATATCAAAGTCAGTTGTGTTGTCTTAGAAACATCAAACAATCTCCTTTGATGTCATTGATGTCACTCATGAAACCTTTGATGATGAGGGACATCACCAAATCAATTGTGCGTTTTGAGTAACATCAAATAATTGATTTTGTGTTGTTATTAGTGACTTCACACAGTCACCTTTGATGTCATCGGTGATATATCAAAGTCAATTGTGTTGTCATAGAAACATCACACAATCACCTTTGATGTCATAGATGTCACTTATGACACCTTTGATGTCATTAGTGACAGCTTATAGACCAAATAGTCGTAGTTTATACCACTCTCCCATCTTGCTTATTACATTTGTGTTTTTTGAGCCATTCATATACTGGATCATCTACAAATGTCCATGTATATTCTAAACGAGCACAAATTAATTTATTACTGTTGTTGTAGAAAAAAAACAACTGTTGGATGTGACATAGAAACAGGAAGTCAGAAACCACAATATCAGATGTTGTTTTTATAGTGAGCATGCATGTGTGTGTTTATAGGCACAGTCATTCTGAGTTAGTGTCATTTTACTTTATATCTTTTGTTGCCACCTGCTGGTCATTGTATGTAATGTTCTGTGGAGTTTTTGTAAAGCTTCTCTGCCTCCTACAACCACTGTGTGTTTTGCACAGTGATACACAGCAGAGTCTTCTGGCTTTAAGTCGGACAGTCTCAGATAAACCATGCTGCTGCTATCATCTCTACTGATTTCTGCACGTCCTCTCACACTGCTGGCATAAGTATTTCTGCTGGCATCAGAGTAGCCGCTACCTATCCACTCCAAAGCTTTTCCTTCAGGTTGTCTGATCCAGCTCATAACACAGCAGCTGAATGTGAAGTCAGATCCCCTGCAGGAGAGACTGAGAGTCTCTCCAGGCCTTTTCACTACTGAACTGGAAGGAATGGACTCCATACTCTGACCTGAACAACCTGATAACACGAAAGGAGAGAGGAACCATGTAAGAAAGTGAGATAGTTTTCTGGTATCATTGACTGAGCATCAAAATGTGTCTGATAAAAGACAAGAAAAAGCAACAAGAAGCAGGAGAACTTAGAGGACAGAGAGAGAGCAGCCAGCAGCAGAGTGAGTGTGTTCGTCATCGTGAGGCTGGAGATGTGACCTCTGATGCTCCACACAGAGAACAAGAGCAGACAGCAGGACAGAAGTACACTGCACACGCTGAAGATTTGCATCAGGATCTCATGTGGAGGGAGTGGCTCATGTTCAGGAACTCTGTAAGAGTTAAACTGCATTAAGTTTTATGTGTTCATTTCATGATGTAGCTGTCCATCCATGTTGAACACAACATCACATCCAAAAACAGGATGTTTTCAAAAAACACATTTTGAAAGTTTTATTAACACATAATTTCATAAAAACAGAACAAAAAAAAACTAAACATATAAATACACATGTAAAACAGATAGAGAAGTTGAGATAGGTGAGC
Organism: Acanthurus coeruleus; assembly: GCA_029814675.1. Lineage (NCBI taxonomy): Eukaryota > Metazoa > Chordata > Actinopteri > Acanthuriformes > Acanthuridae > Acanthurus > Acanthurus coeruleus. The sequence continues at coordinate 8,146 of JAPZDT010108873.1, read as the reverse complement.
TATATTTTTATTATCTCACATATAAAAAGTTTCCAGAGTACACTGAAGAAAATTAGCACAGACTGTATTTTATATTCTCTGCTCTTGTGGAAGGGGATTATTCTCTGTGTCATGAAATATTGTAGCTCACTTGTTGATATTTTTTCATACACTTTTGTTGTGAAAGGTATCGCTGCATGTTTGATGACCCTTTAGTTCTGCATGTATATCATACTAAGTCTATACAGTCCATGACTGCATCATGTTTTACATGTTTTACATTATGTTAAATGTTTATGATAGTTGGAACTGGATTCAATTAACCTGTACCTGTAATGGTTTCACATCATCATGGATTATTTTGAATAGTTAAATGATGTATTCTGTTCAGTTTCAGAGAAAACATGAAACTTCAGTTTGTGTGTCACCATAGTGTGTTATGCCCAGCAGCCTGATGGACATGAAAGGCTTGAGGAAATGTGTCTCAAGGACACTAACATCCTAATGTATATAAGTATGTAATCCCTCGATATTGATATTAAAAAACTTAGCTCAAAATTCATTTCCCTTATGTGAGGATTATTTTATCACTGAAATTATGATAATTTCTTTCCAATGGAAGACCTGAGGAAGCTTTGAATACAAGAACAGCATCTGCTTTTATTGAGTAAATTAGGAGTTAATGTTTCTAACACTTGTTTTGTGTTAAAAAGGAAAAAAATGGAAGAGATTTTTGTTGGCAGATGAAAACTGGAGATTTTGTTTTTGAGATTTAGGTGACAAGTTAAGTTTTAAAAGCATTTTTAGCTCTTGTATTGTTTCGGACGAGTTTACCTTTTCCTCATTTGACTTAGTAATTTGCACAATGAACAAATCTAGAGAGGAACTGTTTTTCTTACACTGTACATTCAGTGCAAATAATAAACTCCAGGGAAGTATAGTTTTTTTTCTAAAGCAAGTTTTTTTTCATGGCCTGTAAAACTATTTGATCAGTCACAAAGTCAATGGAAGGAATTCAAGGAAAGTGTTTGCATTGACATCCTTCGACATTTTAAAAAGGCATCATGAAACACAAGTATTTGAAATTAAAATATATTTTTTACAAAAGCAGGAAGAATTGTGCAACACTGAAAGTCTGACACTTCTTAATTGTATTGTTAGTTATTGGAATAGAAAAAATAGGATTATCCTCTAACTATATATTCAGATGAATTAATTTCATCAGTGGTTGGGGGTGGAATTAATGAAATTTGAAATGTTTTATTGTAATATTAAAAAATGGTATTGTCAATTATAAACACATCAGTGAGTGCTGACTAATGTTTACACTTAAAACCTTTTTTGTGAGGTTGAGTCACATGGTTGCTGGGTATTTGTGCAGCTCTGTTGGTGGTTTGTATCTCTGTGGGCACATGTACACAGCAACAAACAGTTGTGTCTTCAGGTTATTCTTCCTGCAGAGGTGTGTCTGCTGTAACTGAACTTGTTCTTCAGAGCATTATTTTGATAAAAGTTCCCTCCACCCCACTGATGAAAAATCCCAGTCCATGGGTTTTCCTTCACACCGTCTGACCAACCTGTTGCATAGCTGTTATCAGTCAAAGAATAACCAGCTCTTCTTCCAATCCACTCCATTGCTTTCCCTGCAGGCTGTCTGATCCAAGCTGTAGCATAGCTGCCTAAATCATAAGAGACCTGACAGGTGATGGTGAGACGTTGACCTGGCTGCACAGTCACAGAGGCTGGCTGTGTCAACTGTTCACGCTTCACACCTTTAAAAAAAGAGAAATTGTTTTGTAAAAAATAATCAAGTTAAATTGTGTGGCAGGGTGGTGAAGTAAGTTGCCGTAACGCCACCCAGGGGAATCTTGCCCCTGGGAAATTAGTTTAAGATTTCATTACTTTATTTTTGCAGGAAAACAGGTTCTTAATAAATTCCACTTGGGCAGAGGATGTGTGAATGAAAAATATTTATTAAAGAAACTGCACAGAAAAAGATACTAATAACTAAATCAACCACCAGGGCTCAACCAAAAGAAACTTAACATGAGGCAAAAACCCAATTAAAAGGATACAGACAGGGCTGGGGCTTACCAGGGCAGCAGGGGTCCAAGCAAGACATAATGTCCACAACACACAAAAGAAAATCATCCGTTACACAGCAAACCAAACAAATCAGGAGTGCGAAGAAAGTCCACCACCAGGAAATTGAACTGCTGCCAGGGCCCACAGCACCTGTAACCAAGAAGAAACGAAATTAATACAACCAAATCACATTGAAAAAAAAAAGAACCCTAATGGTGACAATAAAATCTCACAATGAAAACACACAATGCAATGAATTATAATCTAACACATATGACAGAAAAGCAAAACTAGAAATGAATCCCAACAAAACAAAAGAAGCAAACTAAAACACAGGCAAGCCCAGGCTTAAGAAGCTATTCTTAAAAAAATGGAACCTGAGCTGTGAATGTTCAATTAAAAGCAGGAGGGACCATGTATAATACAGTAAGTGGGGATGACAGTAATGGAAACCACTATGAGCAGCAGCAAGCCTCAGGAAGCCTTCTACCACGGGCCACGGGCCACGGGCAGCAGCACGTCCAGGAAGCAGCAGGCAGAGGACGCAGTGCGTCCACAGAGCGGCGCGTCCCAAAAGTAACAGAAAAGCAGTCCACAAGCAGCATAAAATCCGTACGTCTTCAGAGCGGCAGCAGGGGATAAAGCAGCAGCCGAACTTAGGGAGGCGGAGCCGATGGCTGGCCTTACGCCTTTTGGCTAAAAGCAGTACCCTTATCACCTTCCTATTGATTAGCTACAAAGCAGCAGTCGAGTTAAAAAGGTTTAAAACATTATTGATCCCTTGCACAGAGTGTAGGAAACATATGTCTGTGAGTATCAGAGTGTACATGCATGGCATATTGTTCTACATTATTTTGTTAATATTGTGATAGGTTCGTTCGAGTTGTTTTCCGAACTTCAGTGCTAATGGTTAGCATTACAATGTGTTTTCCCATAGACATCAGCATTAAGCTAGCGGACTTTCGAAAGACACGTTGTTGAAAGACACAAGTTTGTTGAGTTGTTACAGATGTTTAACTTAATTATTGCAATGCAATGGTGCAAATATACAACGCATGTTTCCTTTATATTTTGCTTTTATTGTATTTTTTCATCAGTTTTACAGTGCTTCATGTGGAGTCAATAATCGTGGGTAAAATCACAAAGCCTTGTCTCTGTGTGAAAAACTGTTTACCTACCTGCCAAACTGAACCAGATGTTTAGGGAGGGCAGAATAAAAACAAAGATGTCTATTGTCTAAGATTAAAAAAAACTTTAACATGTTGCAAATCTTAAAAGCTGGTTAATAAACATATGCTTAAAGGCATTTAAACGAAATTAAGTGTTGGAGTTTGTATCATTCAAAATTTTGACGCCAATATTTTCACTTTTACTGCAAATGAATATCGTCTCCAAATAGCAGCTATCAGCCTCCTTGACGACTATTAATCGGTATCGGCCCTGAAAAAACCTTATCGGTCTATCTCTAATATAAAGCACCAAGGTAAACCTCAAAATGTTGCAGGGCAAACAGTAGTGCAAGAGTTTCCTTTTCAATGGTGGAATACTTGAGTTGATGTTTGTTAAACTTAAGTGAAAAGTAATTCACAGGATGATTGATGCCCTGGTCATCTTCCTGAAGAAGGACAGCTCCAGCTCCAACTGCGCTGGCATCTACTTCAAGCTTGAATGGCAAGGTGAAGTCTAGGGCAGACAAGACCGGAGCACAACACAGCATACCTTTTAGACTCTCAAAGGACTGTGCACACTCACCAGTCCAAATAAAAGGCTTCAAAGGACTGGTTAAAGCAGTCAGTGGGGCTGCTACAGAGGAGAAGTTCTTGCAGAACCGCCGATAGCATCCAGACATCTCAAGGAAACGTCACAGTTCTCTCCTGGTGGTCGGTACAGGAAATGCAGCAGTGGCCTTGATCTTTGCATCTGCAGGACACACTTGCCCTTGTCAGAAAACTGTCAGGGGTCACAAAAGCTGAAATGTCAGATGCGCGTGGAGTTAAAGGAACTTGCCAGTATCCCTTTAATATGTCAAGATTACTGATGTATGTTGCTGGGCCAATTTCATCAATACAATTATCAATAAGTGGCAATGGATGGGCATCTGGAACAGTTACTGCATTCACCTTGAGGAAGTCTGTGCAGAACCTGGGGCTTCCATCAGACTTCGTATCAAGGAGACAAGGAGAACTCCAGGTACTTGAACTGGGCACTGCAAATCCATTTTCCACAAGACAATCCACCTCCTTTTTCAAGACTTCCCTCTTAGCCCCTAACCCGATAGGCATGCTGCTTTATTGGTTTTGGGTTAGTTAAAACAATATCGTGAGTTATGGCCAAAGTTTGAGAGGGAATGTTATTAAACAGACACGGGAAATCACAGATGAGTTTATGAACATCGTCATGCTGATCATCAGGGAGGTGAGACAGATAGTGAGACAAATTAGACAAGACTTCTGTGTTGCTTAACCTTGCTCCCTGTGGCTCAGCATTACACATCACTAACTCATCATCATTATCAGGAGAGCTCACCTTCCAAATAGCTGCCACAGGTGAGACTGCAGCCTTCACTTCCTGAACTGCAGAGACCCCACCTTTTTCGTCACAGGAGCGGTACAGTTTCATCATGTTGACATGGCACACTCAGGTCTGTCGCCTGCGGTCAGGGGTCTTGATGTCATAGTTGGTTTTGCTGAGTTTCTTCTGCACAACATAAGGTCCAGAAAATTTAGTGGAGAGGGCAGAACCAGGTCTAGGCAAAAACAGCAAAATTTTGTCACCTGGCTGAAATGAATGAGCTACTGCTTTCTGGTCATAGTGGTGCTTCATCTTTGTCTGAGTAGAGGCCAGGGCATCTTTAGCCAACGAACAGGCTATTTGGAGGCAATCTTTAAGCTTGGTGACATACTCTTGAATACTCTGGACTCTTGTTTCTTGTATGACCAGTTGCTCCTTGAGGACCTTTAAAGGGCCTCTACCCTCATGTCCAAACACTAGTTCAGCCGGACTGAAACCTAGTGACTCCCGTACAGCTTCACGAGCAGCAAACAAGATAAGTGGAACACATTCATCCCAATCCTTCTGTGGATCATGACAGTACTTACATAACATGGACTTCAAGGTTTGATGAAATCTCTCTAGCGTCCCCTGGCTTTCAGGATGGTAAGGGCTAGAAGTGACATGAGTCATGCCTTATGTTTTCAGTGCTTGAGAAAATACCTTGGACTTGAAATTGGTTCCCTGATCAGTTTACGCCACCTTTGGTAGACCAAACACGAGAAGAATTTTATCAGGGCCTTGGTAATGACTGGAGCAGTGATTTTTCGTAGCGGGATGGCTTCAGGGAACCTGGTCGAGACACACATAATAGTTAAAAAAACTGATTTCTAGCTTTGGATTTTGGTAACTGTCACACACAATCAACAATCACTTTCTCAAACGGTTCCCCCATCACAGGAATGGGGCAGAGTGGAGCTGGGGGAATCACCTGCTTTGGTTTTCAGCAACTTGATACACATGGCAAGTACGACAGTGCTGAACAACCTCTGACTTGAGTCCAGGCCAAAAGAAATGTTTAAGGACTCTGTCATAAGTTTTTGTGGGTTCCAATGTGTCCTGACCATGGATGGTCATGAGCCAAGGACAGCACCTGTGAACGGTAGGTTGCACAGTCCACATTTTCAAAAACCTCACCAGTCCAGCGGAGCATCAACAAGCCATCATCAAGTACATAAGCTACTTTCCTCTTCTTGGCTTCATCTTGGCCAATAACAGAGGAAAAACATTTTGCAAGAGTTTCATCACCTTTTTGACGCCCTTATAACTGCACAAGCAGGAAAAATCTCAGGAGACACCTGGCTGCCACTAGCAACCTCAGAAACAGGGGTGTCCACTACCACTGGAACTGGACTCACGTGTCCTCCAGCAATATAATTTCCAAGGTGGAAGTCAACCCCTGCAACGGGCAAAGCTGGGAGAACTGCAATGTTAAACCACCCACTAAGTAGGGGACACTGAAGATGTACCCTGTGCATAGGAGCAAGTACATTAACCATGCCTACTCCCCGCACTAACACACTTGAATGACACCAGGTCTCATGCGACACCAGTAAAATGCCCTCTTTAATGCATGTCTGAGAACCAGCTGAATCTCTCAGCATAGTGACAGGTTTCTGATCTTTTGAGTCTCCAGTCAGTAAAACAAAACCTTCTGAAATAAATGGCTTAAAACAAGGGTTGGGTTCATCATTATTACTCCCAACAGTTTGTTCAGTGACAAGTGCTTGAACTGTTTTAATCAATCTCACTTCCTTTTTCTGTGGAACTGACGAGGACTGCTGTTTTTTTGTTTTTTTTTCAGTGGCAGACAGTCAGCAATGATATGACCCCTCTTGTGACAATAAAAACACTCACGATTCTCCTGCGGAGAAGATGTGGGTCCCTTGGCCTTTTCAGGAGCAGAATGGCCAGTTTTAAACCTTGAGGGACGTGAAACAGGAGTCCTGTCTGATAGAGAGGAAGACACAAACCCATTTTTATGGGTTAACACAAATTCATCAGCCAACACGGCTGCCTTGGACAATGAAGTCACTTTCTGCTCATTTAAGAACATCACCATCTTCTCTGGTAAGACACTCTTAAAGTCCTCTATGAGCATTAACTGGCGAAGGGCTTCAAAACTGTTCTTGACCCCAGTGGCGGCACACCACTTGTCAAAGAGAACCCCTTTCTCAATTCAACAAATGTTTGTCCACTGGACTTTTTATGATTTCTGAACTTCTGCCTATTTGCGTCTGGCACAAGTTCATAAGCACGCAATATTGCTTCTTTCAGCACATCATATTGCAAGCTGTCCTCTAAGGGAAGGGATGACACAACCTCTTGTGCTTTCCCTACTAGCTTACATTGGAGTAGGATAGGCCACATGTCTTTAGGCCAGTCCAGTGCTGTGGCGATTCTCTCAAACGCATTGAAGTAAGAGTCAACTTCTGACTCCCGAAAAGTTGGCACTAAAGCAATATTTTTACTGACATCAAAACTCTTATGGTGTAGGTTTGTCTGTGAGGGTCCAGGATTATCAAATGTGTGTGTTGTCTAACCAAAAGAAATTCTCATAGCCTCCACTTCAAGCTGCCGTAACTTGACTTCTTTCTCAGCCTCTATCTCTAGCTCTAGCCCATGCATCTGTAGTTTGAGGTCATAATCTGCTTTACGCTCCCTTTCTTGTGCCTCTAGTTGAAGGCAGGCTAAGCGGACCTTAAGATTGACATCCCCACCTGAACCACTCCACTGTGGAGAGAAAGGTTCAAAACGAGGCAAAGTTGCAGGAGGAGCCTCCTCTGCAAGCACACCACCCTGGGGTGTAGCCAAGGTGGCCTCTTTCCCCTGACTATCTACAGCAGGGGAAGCACATGGTTCAGGAGAAAGGACATTGTTTGACGAAACATCATCCACCAACTGTGCTGAGATACCAGAAATTTCAAGAACCCCTAATTCAACTAGCTTCTCCAACACCCTCTTTATGATTTCCTTTTTAACCCTATACTTATGTACAGGAATCTCAAAATGTGCTGCAATACACAACAGATCATCTTTACGGCATGCATCAACCTTCTCAAGAGTAGGATTATCAATAAAGTCTTGTAAATTGAAAATCATCTTTCCCACTACTGCCACAACCACAATGACTCATCAACTTTGATTGTCCTTTAGCTCAGGAAAAAAAAAGGATCCTGGACGAGCCCCCACTTGTTACATGTTAAGTTTTTGTACAGTGTTTCTTCCTCTTGTGTCACTATGGCTTTCGAGCACAATAATAAACAGCAGAATCTTCAGTCTTCAGACTGTTCATCTGCAGATACAGCTGCTCTCTGCTGTTGTCTCTGGAGATGGTAAACCGGCCTTTCACTGATGAAGAGTAGTGGATTTCATTACTGCTACTCCTGATCCAAGCAATCCACTCTGGTCCTTTTCCAGGAGCCTGTCTGACCCAGGCCATATGGGCATTGCTAAATGTGAATCCAGAGGCTGTACAGGTCAATGTGTGAGATTCTCCAGGACTTTTAACCACTGGTTCAGATTCTGTCAG
>JAPZDT010107543.1:0-10770 GCA_029814675.1 Acanthurus coeruleus | reverse complement strand
TACACAACAGAGAGGAGAAGTATCAAACAATATCCTAAAAAGTGTTCTTATATAGGGCCATATCAAAATATACTACATATTCCCCCCTTCGAGACTACAAAGAGTCTCGAAAAAGAAAATAGTAACAATTTCAAATTTCCAATTGATCTAAATTAACCAGGTAAGACTAGATAATGACATAAACAAAATTTTCATACATACCCTCCTAAATATTTGTCACAGCATACACTTAGCATTAATTCATAAACTTTTAAAGTGTTGGAAGTGAAAAACCTGCCAGGCAGCTAACTTTCTGATAATGACCATCAAACAATCAAGACAGGAAAATTCTCCCAACGGTCCCTCTGCCATAGGCGACCATATATAATATTTCAAGCCAATTGAATAGAAGGGTATGAAAATTTATACGGGGGCCAGATGTAAGCAAACACATATGAGAACCTCAAAAATAAACTCAAAATTGTCCACAGTCAGGCTAGTCGACCCATCGGACCTTCCAGTGGACCTTCCCCTGCCTAACACCTATTTCCCTAAACATCGAAAGAAAGAAAACACATGAGGTCCCAATATATTTGCCTACTTAATCAAAAGACATTATACTTATAATAATCCACAAGAAGAAACCCCCATACTTTAGCTGTTCATTTGTAGATGTTATAAGACTTAAATGCTCAAACTGAACTAGAGATTATGTATTACTAAAATTATCATTAGCATAGTCAAACCTGTGAAGTATATATGAATATCACAATGTGCCAACAAACAAAAACTAAATGTATAAGAATATAGTCAACACAAAAATATACAGTATGTTACAAATGGTAATGTAAATTAAAACATTTTTATGATCACAGTGTCCGTGTTCGGAGTCTTTGTCCATTTTCACTGTCCACATTGGACTGTTGTCCATCCACTGTCCATGTTTGAATCCTTTCAGGGCGTAGAGTTCCCTGGGAATTCAGTCACTCCAACCACTCTCAAGCTGGTGTCCTTTCCTGGACAGAAAGAAAACTCCCACCAGTATCACGTGAAAACTTCAAATGCAATGTAAAACATCAAACATTTAATATGAAAAATGTATATGTAAATTTAAATGCAAAATTTCAAATGGAAAAATTTCCTTTTTTAAATGTGACAGCAAAACTAATTTTACACTTTCCATTTCCCCCTTTTTATCGTACTTACTCCCTTCAGAGGTAAAACAGGAAACATGTGTAAAGTATCTCTAATCTACATTTTGTGTATATAATATGTGCTCAGGTGAGACAAACAAATCAAATTAAGTACATAAGTGAACACTCAATTGTGAGAGATTATTTATGTTAATAATGAAAATGTAAAGGATATAGTAAAATCAACTAATTAAATGGATATGGCTCAACCAATTGACATTCTTGGTCTATGTCTGTCTCTGCCAGTAATGCCATCTGAATCTGATCTCCTGGCATTACTACTCCAATCCATCTTAGGATCATAGCCTTAGCAAAGGTTAGCAACAGTGTACAGAAGCAAAACATCACACACAATGATAGAACAAGTGCGACCAGGATCTGCACCAATAGAGCGCCCATGGGTCCTAATTTATTCTGCAACCAAGCATTAGCAGACCATCCTGCACTCTCTGATGGACCAAATGCATCTCTTATAACTTTCAATGCATCAATAACACTAGTCATGTTGTCAGAGCTATCAGGAATCAAAGTGTAGCAAGCATCTCCCGTCAAATTCAAAGCTACACATAAGCCACCTTGTTTAGCCAGAAGATAGTCCAGTGCCATATCATGTTTCAGCAATGTAAGTCTGTGACTCCTCTGAGTATTTGATAAATATTCAAAACCTCTAATGGTTTCATTAGCGAAACCCTGTAGAGTGTATGTAATGTTATCAATGTGATCAGCCAAAAATACCACACCATACCAAGGAAATAATCCAATTCCCCATTTCTCAGCCAAGCTAACTCTCCAATGATAAGCTTCCAAATTATGAAATTGTGCCAATTCTCTCTTCTTTCTAATGGCATTATGCTGTTCCTCATCCGATTCTTGTCCTTGCTGAAAAACCATCACATCATAAGGGAGTTTTAATTTGGCCATATAACAACATCCAATCCATCCGGAGGGTAAAAATATATATGCTTTATCACCACAAACCCACCAAATATCTTTAAAATTTCCAATTGTCACGTTTCCAGGCAAAGTCTCGTTCTTTACAAGAAGGATTGTGGCTTTTTGCGATTAGGGACATGAAAAGTAACTGTATATCTGTTTTTAACAACCTTTTTAGTGCTCCTCTCAAACTGCATGCTGTATTCATCACATTCTGATAATCCCATAAACATTCCAACCCCACCATGAGTATTATTAGAACAAAAACAATTTACAGCCTTTACAGGTTTCACTTCCATTGGATCAGGGACTGCCCTGATCACATTCTCATGCTCTTCCAACAAATTAAGATAGGGCAAATTTTCCAGCCAAATACAATGTTTCCGAGGTTTAAACAGACCCACTGACAATGACATCCAACGATCCTTAGATGCTCGTTGTTTGTACATCAGCCACGACAATGCATAATTTTGACAGACATGGGACAGCGGCTCTGGCACTGTCTCAAAAATAGAAGGCCAAGTACCAGGTGTTGGTACTCTCACCACACAGGGACATTGCATTCTTGATGCCAATCTAACCGAATGAGATAACTGTTGAAACCACAAATTTCTGCTTGCCCACGGGTCTGCAATTTGCAGCACCGAGGAGTCAAAGCCATAGGCTTTCCACTTAGTTTCACGCTTTTGTAACGCCCGAATCTGTTCAGTCCTATCTATTGGTGTCCCATCAATATCAACAAAATCATTTTCTATAGCTGATGTAGTCAGTTGGGGTGGTGTAAATGAATCAGTATTAAGTTCTACACTGGATTCAGAGGTTTCAAAATAGTCATTATGATTATACAAAGTAGTTTCTGGTTCTAGCAGAGGCTCCTGAGTTACAGGCGCAGGATCCAATTGTATTTCTAACCAGGATTTTTGGATTATAGCCACAGAGTGTGTTTGCATTTCTAACAGAGGCGTCAAAGTTGCATTCATCAAATCTGTAAGCATTAAAGGTGACAAAGGAGAGCTCTGTGTGGCCGGAGTTGTTACAGGCATTAAAGGTGTTATAAACACAGTTGGAGATGCAACTGTAGTTGAAGACAGTGAACTTCTGTCTTCAATGTCCTTCAAATCTGAAATGGCGGACTCTTGATGTAATGTATCAATGTGTGGCTGTGAAGGTAGCATCATAAATATTGATTGGTCTGATATTTCAGTAACTGAGGGTTCGATGGGCTTAGGTTTAACTTCAGCTACTAATGTCACAATATGAGTCCTGTTGACTGACTCTTGTGGATCATAAAAGGAACACAGATAATCACCCAGATCTTCTGGTTCAAGTCTACGGACAACCAAACGACAATCCCCATCAACTTTCACAAATCGATGATCATTGACCAAGATATATTTCCGTCCTGCTGTCATCCGAGACAAGTCAAGAATTCTACCATGATTATCTGTCCATTGAACCCTAAATTCCCCTTTACCAGAGTTTTCCTTTTTGCATTGACATGGAAGTTGAGCATACAATCCTAATTTCACTTCAACCCTAGCTCTCGTAACGTTGTGGTCTGCATCTCTTACGTACAGGTCTTGGACTCCTGGGTTTAACTGGGCGCTCTGATTGCCTTGTGGTGCGCCTGCCTCCCTCTGGAGCCTGTGATGTTTCACACTCCAGGGAGGTATGCCCTGTGGCTTCTGGGACATATTGTAAGTCAATGTCATCAAAGCTTCCTTCCTGTCTGCTGACTGGAAGGTCACCTGTGTCATCATCAGGAATATGCATAGCATCATCATGCATGTCCTTGACATGGTTGGCATCTCCTTCAGGATCTTGATCTTGGAGGTTCTCATGTACCTCTACTGTTCCTGCACTTTGTTCTGGTTCGCTTGAGCCTTCGGTGTCTTTGTTTTGCAAGCGTAGTGGGAAGAGTTCCTTCCGCTGGACTGTAGCCGTGGTGTTGGCATCTGTCTACCTGTGACCAGCTTATGAGATGTCATGTGCAACCCTCGTATCTCACTTTCCTCTTTCTCAATGACATGGTCAATCTGTTCAAGCAAATAGGGTGCCCAAAAACCATACTCTTTGGTGATTTTTCTTTTAACTTCCCCCCTTGACACATGGGCTAACCCATGTGCCTCCTGAATCAACAGACCTAACAGGTCAGGAGGTGCTACTATCAGACCCTCATGATTTCGCCACAAGCCAGTAGCGTCTTGGGTAGCTCCTCGGTCCATCCAAAGTTGTTTATCTATTGCAGATGCATCACTCTGCAGTGCGATCACATCTCTGAGTGTAGTGTTATCTTCTAAATCCACCTCATGAGTGACCAGAAGAACTTTGCCCAGTTTGTCTGCTCCTATAATTGTTTTTGCAGCCTCATCAGCAGCTCTGTTTCCTTGAGAGACTCTTGATGAGTCCATTTGGTGGGCTGCACACTTAGCTATAGCTATTTCCTTGGGCTTCATCATAGCCTGCAACAGTTTCATAATCTGGTCATGATGCTGTATGGGAGAGCCATCCGTCTTCTTAAATCCTCGATTCTTCCAAACTGATCCAAACAAATGACACACATTATGTGCATAAGCAGAGTCAGTGTAGATGGTTACACGCTTTCCCTCTGCTAGCAGGCACGCTTCAGTCAGCCCCACAAGCTCAGCAAGTTGTGCAGATGCAGGCTGGGATATTACTTCAGCCTTTTCAACCACAAATTCATTTCCTTGGTACTGTGTATAAGTATTTTCTTATGTTTTTTAATGTAATTAAAGCCAGTTAATTAATTGAACTGTGTATAAAACACTACACTTTAAAAAAAAAGACCAAATAAATTTATCAATTTCAGAAAAATCAAAGACTTGTTACTACAAAGTGAATCAAACTCAAGAAATAAAAACACAATGCAACTGTCAACAATACTCAAACCCAATCAGTCACTCAAACCAATTAATCAAAATCAATTAATCAAGAAATCAATCGAATTAATCACTCAACTTATTAAATAAATCAATTAAATCAAGAGATAAATCAAATCAATCAATTAATTAATTAAATCAGTCAATATCCAATCAATCAACAAGCAGGCTGTGGGCTCAGCCAGTCCAACAAACTAGCCTTAAAACCATTTAATTTAATCAAATGCTTCAGGTGTTCAGTCTGTTGCCAAGCCTTTTTCTAAACAACAATAGTGTGTAATATATCAAGATATATACAAAATATTAAACATATAGTGTGGCAAAATATGTAGTGTGTCAAGCATGTGTGAGCAAATAGAAATCAGCAAAAGCTTAAAGAAAGTACTCTAAAGTAAGGTCTCACCAATATTATAGATTCCTAAATGTATGTACACTCATGTAACGCAGCTTACTATGTAAAGCGTTTGTGGATTAAAAGTGCACTGGCCTTGTTTTATTCCAGACGCAGGACTGCGTGACGTCATCCGCAAGCCCCCTTCTGGGTAAAGCAGGCCAAGCGTCTTTCCCATCTGCCCCTTGGAAAACCCAAGATCAGACGTGTTTGATGTTCTCAGTTCTCCCCAATTCTCATCACCATCGCCAAATAAAGGAAAAGAAAGAGGAAACAAATCAAGAGTTTAGTGTCTCCTTACAACACTGTATCAATAAACTAAAAGTAATCAACACTGCAAATATGTTAAATTATAGAAAGGATAATAAAAGCCTTCTCAATCATCCATCTCATTGAGCAGTGAAACTCAAAGTTCTCGTATGAGGCACTTTGGCAACCGCCTCGGAGTTTCCCAGCTTCATACCCTTGGGATAATTATGACATTAACAAGAGAAAAAATGAACAAGGAAACACAAAACTCAAAAATGACATATTCCCAATTTGTAAAATACTTACAATGAACAATTTTAATCTAATTCCCACAAATTAGTTATCAACATTGAAATATTTGTGATCTATTAAAATAGGTTATGATTAATTTCATTTCATTTTTAAAGTAACTCAAATATTTTCTAAAAGAATGTTGGACTGCTTATTCTGCTAACTCATGATCATCTGCTCTGCTTGTCCCTCTCTCTATCTCCCAGGAGAGAAGAGTGGGGGCACCCTTCTCACCCCTCTCACTGACCAAAGCAAGCTGATTGGTGCAATGTGTGAAGCACCTTTTAACTCCTCCCCTCAATTTTTAGAGGAACTTCCACTTTGGTCTAACTGCCAAAGGGTGAACATCTAACTCAGCTCCTTTACCTCACTCAACTTTGTCTTCCCAAAGTCAAAGACAAAGAAGACACACCCAAACTCACTTTCAGACTCACAGACAAGCAAGAGACAGAAAAACCCATGCACTGCTCAATCAAACAGTTATTCCACTAAACCTTCATGCAAAGTCAAAATTTGTTTATGAAACTGATTTATTCATTTTAATTTTAGCAAACATTTGTCAAAAGATTTTTCTTTTCTCTCTCCTTTCCTTCTCATATTCCTATTCATGCCTATGCAACAAAAACCCTCGCTGATTTCTCCACCTCTCCATAGACTCAGTCTTAGGTTCATTGATTTTATCAGGTCTTATAAAGTCCTCTATAGGGCTCATAGATTTTATGAATTTATAAACATCCCCTTCAGAGAGGCTCATAGGTTTTTATCATTAACAGACAAACATACTAACATCATGGATCCCTAACTTTCCCTCACATACTAACAACACTCATACATATTAGTTACACACAACAAGAATATTGCACACAGACAAACTTCACTGCATCACACACACACAATCTGAATCACACACGCTCACACCCAAGACATCCAACAGACAAGAACACAGAACAAACAAGTGGATTTCTAACATAGCAGCATTGAATCAATGCTTCAAACGGATGCGTACATGTTTAAGAATTTGTCCTCTCTGGTTTATAACCAGTTCAAGCTCACAATGAGTTTCCTTTCAGGGAACTTTTAACTTGTGCTTGAAATTTTCACACTTTAATTCTCTTTAACTTCACTGGACATTACTTAACGCATGCAGCTCGTATACCTCCCTCTCCTTCACTATGTTATTGTCCACCCCCCTTGGGCCCAAGATTATTATAGTGCACTATCAATAATTAAACTATATATATTTAAAGTTAGACTAACTCTTACTTTTACTTCTACTTTCTTACTTTCTTTATATGTTTTCTCTTCTATATGGTACCCTATGATACTCCCCCCTCTTGCGTTGAATTACAACGCAAGAAAACAAAATTTAGACGGAGACGCTCCACACACACCAACACACAGCTCACCCGCACATGCAATTCTTAGCGGTGCGGCCAGTCAACAATGACACAACAGCTTCAGCGAACAAACCAGCGCCCACAGATGTGAGAAATGCTCACTTACGTGCACGGTATGGAACGGGAGAATGTGCGCGGAGGCCGTCGGCGATGTCGCAGGTCGCAGCACGTCGGAGTTCGTGACGCCAGATTTTGTGGTATCTCCTGTAGAGATGCTGTAGAGGTGTTGGTGAAGAAATCTCCGCTGACACTGACTTGATTGCATATAATGATGTTTATTACAATAAAGTACAGTATCAATCAGGCATCCCAGGTTGCCTGAGGGAGCGTTCGAAGCCAATGTGAATCTCCGAAGTTTAGTAAAAGCGTTTCACCTTTATAGCCCTAGTGGAGACATCGCCATACATCTCGGAATGCAACTCTACATGTCTGGAACATGTTAATGTCACACACTACATGGGATAATTTATCCTATTCCACACACACAGGGTCTTGGATGACCATAACAACATAAAACTGTCAGGCCTATATTTCAAGGCCCCACATTAGCAGAAAAAGAAGATGTTTTCAAACCATATAAGGGCATAGAACAAGGTACCAAGATAAGAAAAGTGTTACACAACAGAGGAGAAGTATCAAACAATATCCTAGAAAGTGTTCTTATATAGGACCATATCAAAATATACTACACTTTAAAAGTGAAGTCTGGTCTGTGTGTTGATAAAATGTTTTCATAGAGAAAGAGAAATAATTGCCTCATTTCTCTAAGTTGAAGTTCCCATTTTAGAATTCTTATTTTTGGGGGGGAAAAAAATATTGATTCCCACAAACACTTTCAAGGTAACATTCTCTAAGTGTTTCATTGTAATGACGACCAGAAAAAAGGAATGTGGCGATCTTCTTAATTCATTTTTTTTACGCTTGATAACCCGAGAGATTGTTTCTCACTTCCAGAATTGCAGACTGAGGGTTTGTTTGTGTAAGTGCGTGTGTGTGAGTGCAAATGTGTGTCAGCACTTAAGTGCTGGAGTTTGATATTTCCATGTAAATGAGTACTTGCTTTTCTGTGCCAGACTGAAGACAGCATGAATAAACAACACCTGGACAGAGCAAGAAGGATCACATAGATAAAAGAGGTGAGTGGTTTCCAACTGCTTCCCCTTTATTTTCTTCAACTGAGATGTGGACAGACATTATAATACAGACAACATTACAGGATAAAGGTGCAAAATAAATTAGAATATCTGTTTCGTTTTCTGCCTCGGCTTTATCTAGTTTTCTAATCAGTCAAGGTGAGAGGTGGACAAGACAGGGGAAACAGAAGTGTAAGTGCGTGTGTGTGTGTATGTCTTTTATTACAGTTGATGTAACCGTAACAAATGCACATGTGGAGCTTTTATATTTACAACAGTGGTGTAAAAGAAGCCAAATAATTTATCATGATGTTGATTTTTTTTTTGTTATTATGTTGACTAAATTACAATTCAGCAGCCGCAACTGAGCGTGTAGCCACTCTAGGCAAATGTACCCAATGTGCCTAACACGCATGTTTTGATAGTGGGAGGAAACCGGAGCACCCGGTGGTGACCCACATAGACTGAGGCAGCAGTGCTAACCACGAAGTCACTGTGATGCTGTATATATCCTGTAAAGTGCATGCAGGTGCTCCTGTTGCGCCCTGACAACAGGGTCCTGCTCTGAACTCGAGGCAGAGCCCACCTGTGATGTCCTGGCTGAGGCAACGTCCAGCTCTGCTCTGCTTTATCTTAATTGCTCTGTTACTAGTCTATCTAGCACAGCCCTCCAATTCTCCAGGGTGTTGCTTTATCCCTTTGTCACAGGGTTTAGGGGGTGGGGGTTCCGCCTCTAGGGCAGTCCAGCTTTACACTAAAGGCAGAGCCCACCTGAAGCATCCTGGCTAAACTAACACCCAGATCTGCTCTGCTTTTACTGAATTCCTCTCTTATTGCTCTGCTTTGTCTTAATTTCTCTGCTGCTCTATCTAGTGAAGTCTGGTGGTAATTTTTGTATCCTTTTGTAAACCACTGTAATTAGATTAGCTGTGAATTGCTGTTGTAATATGCTGTTAATAAAGCCACACGCAAGAAGCTGTGAATCAGACCGACAGATGACAAGGAGCTCCCCATGGTGTGATGTCATCACAATGTAACACGTTTAAAGTTGCTCTGTTGTAAAAGTGATACAAGAAATGCAAAGGTTCAAGTCTAATTATATAACGTATGGTTTAAAAACAACCATAGTTGGCAGAGGCAAAGGAATCTACAACCAGAAATCTATTTACATTTCAATATTTGTAACCGCACTGAACTGTATGTCTGTTGTGTTTTGAGCGTAAGAGACAAAATGGCTTCGAGATTTGAGGAGGACCTATGCTGTCTAGTATATAAGGAAATATTAAAAAAAAACCTGTTGTCCAGGCATGTGGCCACAGCATCTGTAAAGTCTGTCTGGAGAGCTGCTGGAGAGCAAAAACAATAGAGGAGTGTCCAGTTTGTAGAGGAATGTCTTAAAGTGAAAAACCCAATCTTGATCGGACATTAGAGAACTTGTGTGGGAGCCTCTCTTTGGAGAAAGAACAGGTAGCTTCAGCACAACAACAAATGAAGTATGCACAGGAACAGCTGCAGAGGGAAATGTCCTGTCACAGACAGCTAGAAACAGAGAATGGAGACCTTAAGGATCAGCTGGCCTCTGTGGAGAGAGACCTCAAATGCAGCATCATCCAAAGAGACTGCAAAGACATTGAGATTGCGAATTACGACCAACTCTACAGAGAAGAGCTTCGCTGCCACCAGGACTTGGCCTCTGAACTAGAGAGGACAAAAAGTCAGCTTGAAGAAACCAGTTCCAGGTTACTTACTGAGTGCAGCAGATCTCTGATCACTGGCAGCCTTGAAGGGTCCTCACGTGACATGTTCTGTTTGGTGAACCACACTACTGACCCTAACCCTGAGCCTCGGCCTAGAACCCCCGCCCTCCACAACCCTGCGACTGAGGGACAAAGCAGGATCTTGGAGAACTGGAGGGCTGGAGATAGAGCAGTAACAGAGCAATTAAGAAAAAGCAGAGCAGAGCTGGAAGTTGAGTCAGCCAGGACGTCGCAGGTGAGCTCTGCCTCGAGTTCAGAGCAGGACCCTGTTGTCAGGGCGCAACCGTAGCACCTGCATGCACTTTACAGGAAAAACACGGTCTGAAGACACATCACAGCTGCTCACAAAAATGTTGTAATTTAACCATTCAAAAAAATCAAAAAAGCAACATTGTGATAGATTGTTTGGCTTCTTGATTGTCAGTGTTGTAATTAAAAACAGCTCTACACATGCTTTTGTTAAAGTTACATTAGTGATAATAAGACAAAAGTGAAGTGCAACAACACAAGATTTTGTCTTTAGTAAGTAGTTTAACATCATAAAGGC
>JAPZDT010106875.1:0-15166 GCA_029814675.1 Acanthurus coeruleus | reverse complement strand
ACTCACAAGGGTCTTTTCCTTTTTTTGGCAGGACAGTAATAATTGCTTGGGTCATGGTGTGAGGTAATTTTCCCATAATAAGGATCTCCTCAAAGAGTTTACATAGAAAAGGGGCCAGTTTAGCTGAAAATGTTTTATAAAATTCAACAGGTAGCCCATCTGGACCAGGCATCTTACCATTTTGCATCGAATTGATTGCTAGAGTGATCTCTTCACTTGAAATTTTTGCATCCATTCTAGATTTATCTTCTGGACTTATCTTGGGGATTACAAGAGGCTCAAAAAACATCTGGATCTCAGATGGGCCAACAGAAACCTGGGATGCATAAAGATTTGAATAGAATTCTTTAAACTGGTCATTTATAATTGTGGGGTGGCTGGAAATTGCTCCCTGTTCAGTGCGAATCTCAGTTATAGTCCTGTCAGCAGAGGACTGTTTAAGTTGGTGGGATAATAAGCGGCCAGCCTTATCACTATGTTCATAGTAGGTTTGTTTTGTTTTAAGTAATAACCTTTCTGTTTGTTTGATGGAGAGGCTATTGAATTCAGATTGTAGTAATAATCGGTCTTTATACAAGCTTGGGCTTGGAGAAGTAGCGTATTTATTATCTACCAATTTTATTTGTTGAGACAGATCCGCAAGGCGACGACCACGTTCTTTTTTCTCATGCGCAGCGTAGGAAATTATTTGTCCTCTGAGGTAGGCTTTAAGTGCCTCCCATATAGTACTATAAGACATGCCAGGTGTACTATTAATTTCAATAAAAAAGTCTATCTGATCTGAAATGAAGTTCTGAAATGGTTTACGGGATAGTAACAGTGGATCCAAGCGCCAAGTACGTTGAGTTACATTATTGTCTGGGAAGGTCAAGTCTAATTGGACGGGGCAATGATCGGAGATGACTATACTGTGGTATTGACATTTAAATACAGAGGAAAAGATGCTTTTGTCAATTAAAAAAAAATCAATTCTTGAATATGACCGGTGGACAGGTGAAAAAAAGGAGTACTGCTTGGTGGTTTTATTCACATGTCTCCATGGGTCTAATAATTTGTAAGAGTCCATGAACGAAATAATTGTGCTTGCAGATTTGGATAGCTTGATTGGAAACTTAGGGTTTGATCTGTCCAAACTTGGCTCTAAAACCAGGTTAAAATCCCCTCCTAAGATTAAATGGCGAGTGGTGGGGTCAGGAAGATTTGTAAAAAAATTGGAGAAGAACTGTGGATCATCCCAATTTGGGCCGTAGATATTGGCCAAGGCTACATCCTTACCATACAGTTTCCCCAAAACTATAACATACCTACCTTTAGTATCAGATATTGTTTTAGTGGATACAAATGGGACACTTTTTCTGATTAATATGGCTGCGCCTCTAGATCTATCCCCATAACTAGAGTGATAAATTTGACTTATCCAGCCTCGTTTTAGTTTTAAATGCTCGTTGGAACGGAGATGGGTCTCTTGCAGAAACATTATTTCAGGCCCCATAGTTTTCAGGTGTGCAAATATTCTGCTGCGTTTAATAGGGTGTTGTAATCCTTTTACATTCCAGCTGATAAAGCGAATTGGGCCTGAAGAGCCTGGATTTGGTCTACTCATTTACTAATAAACTAGGTATAAATTGCGTCTCTGACATGGAAAAAGGAGCAATAATAAAATAAAAAGAGAAAAACAACAATGACATAAAATTAGAGTAAAGCACACACACAGTGACATAAATTCCCCAAAAAAGTGCTGATCTCCCAAAAACCCATGGAGATCGCGCCCAAACTCCTATCTTAGGCAAAAACAGCACTAAAGTGCACAGGGTTAACTAACACACTACCTGCTTAACAGAGCAGAACATTATATTTTAGAAAAGAAAAAAAAAGGCACATATTAAGTAATTTAGAAAGCCAGGATGTGCAATATTTAAACTTCCTCCATCCAAAGTAAAAATATTCAAGTACTGCTGAATATGACTTAGAAAAAAAAAGATTTCACCCACTTGTAAAATGAGGTTGAATGAGTTGAATAAACAGCTCAAAGCTGTAATGTGTTTATGAGGACCCTCAGTCTCATGTTTCTTATATACCATCTTTCAGAGTTGGTTGTCACCTGATCAGCGTCCTGTAATGTTCTGAGTGATGTACTTCTGGGCCTCATCTGGGGTGGAGAAAGTTTTTTCTTCGTTGTTATGGGTGATCCGGAGCCGGGCTGGGTAGAGGATGCCAAAACGCACCCCCTCAATCCCGCGAAGCTGCCGTCTGATATCATTGTACGCTGCACGGGCTTTGGCGGTTTTGGCGGTGTAGTCGGGGAAAACTGAAAGAGACATCCCGTTTATCTTGATCCGCTGTTTTTCCCGTGCAAGGCGAAGAATGTTTGCACAGTCCTGGTAGTAATGGAAGCGGGCCACAATGACGCGTGGGGGATTTCCCCTTCCAGGCACCGGGATAAGTGAGCGGTGCGCCCTGTCCAGCAGCGGCGCGTCTTTCAAACCAAACGCCTGCATGAGCAGTGCCGAAACGGCGGGTGTAGAACAGACTTGATCCTCGGGTACCCCCACTAGCCTGACGTTGTTTCTCCGCGACCTCGCTTCCAAATCATCACATTTATTTTGCAAGGTGTCAGCCACTGCGGTGAGGCGGTGTACTTCTCTCTGCAGCTGTGTTATGTCATCCGTACATGTAGAAAGGCTCTCCTCCATACCTTTAACCGTGACGTTCAGCGATGACAACTCAGATGTAATGGCCTCTCTGTACTCCCTCAGGTCGGACCGGGCTGCGTTAATGTCGGCCCTCACAGTTGCCATCTCACTTTCCAAGACATTCCGGACCTCTGTTTTTAGAGTGTCTATCAAGTCCTTCCGCAGAGAGGACAGAAGTTCGCGTCTGATAGCCTCCGTGTCAGTTGCGGAATTAGCCGCGTCCAGGTCTGCCCCACCTGTAGAGCCTTTGTTGGTGGAGGCCGCAGGCTGAGTCGGGGAAGTAGGCCTCACTTGCAAAAGGGTTGTTTGCTTTCCTCTGGATGATTTTCCAGCCATTTTAGGTTATTCTGTTAACTAAACAACTTTAAACTAAGTCCAGGCTGGAGTTTCTTTTGTGAAATTGTGCCATATAACATATTTTAAAAGACTGTCCTGCTCTGCTCGGCAAAATGCGACTTACTGCATTGCTCGCTCAACAGCGCCCCTGAATTACTTTTTACATGAATAAAGGAAGTGACCTTTGTATCAGAATCATATTTACAAGTTGTCAGAAACTAAACTGCCACCAGGTGGCGACAGAGTTCCATTGAAACTTCAGTGCAGCAAAGTCATGATTTGTTTTTTTCCTTCTGTGTGAATGTTTAAACTCAGTGATGACTGAAGCTGAAAAATCTGCTGATTTTGTTCCCTTAACTCAGCTTCACTGATTTTTATCTTTGATTCCGTCTCCAGTTTAAACTAAAATTACTTTTTTAATTACTTATATTTGTTAAATGAAATTCAGTTTGTTGCATCAATTAAAAGACTAAAACTCATTACTGCACTCTGTTCTCCTCCTACAAGCAAAAGTATGATGACAAAATGCACTGAAATGATCAAAACTCAAAGTGCTCATTATGCTCATATTTGGCCCCTGTCACTGAAAGATTATAAGCAATAATAAACAATAATTCTGATGCATCAGTGTGGCAGCATCGGTCAAGGAGGAGCTGACTTTTACTGCTTTATACACAGTTAGGGAGTAAATCGGTGATTCTTATCCTCGTGGTCACATCATGTGGTAAATCTGAGATGATTAATTGGTTAGAAAAGTCAGAAACATAATGTTGTTTTATATATTTCTGAGATGGAAAAAACTATTATTAATCTTGGACGAGGTCAAGATTCAGCTGAGTGGCTCTTGACCTCTGACCTTCTCTGAGAGGTCGCAGGTCAGAATCAGTCATTTATTTTGAGGAAGATACCAGACACACTCACCCAAAACCACAACTGTGAAATAACAGAGAGAACATTTCAGGAAACACATTTTTCCTGAAGGATCCTCTCAATAAACCCTTGATATCGTCCAGTTAAACCAGTGCTGGTCGGTCGGAGGAGTGTGTGAGTGTTGCTCACTGAGCTTCATTTGAAATACAAATCTGCCTTTTGTTTCTAACTTTATGTGACCTTTTGATCACCACAGATTCTGCCCACTGTGAACCTTTCACAATAAAAGCCTGATCATCAGTTTACAGTTTAGCAAATCATGTAAAATTACCCAACTGTTGTATTTCACATGTAAAATATCAATTTAAAACCCTTGTGAAATGACAGGCAGGACACCAGCGTTCAAGAACACACAGAGTTCGACAGTTTCAACCAAGAGACTTTTATTTTTCAAGTCTTTGCAGTGACCAAAAACTGGTGTTTTTAACAAGAGCAGACTGTGTTTCTAAGGATAATGCAAAGTATGTCAAGCCAAAGAT
This sequence comes from Acanthurus coeruleus, assembly GCA_029814675.1. Classification (NCBI taxonomy): domain Eukaryota; kingdom Metazoa; phylum Chordata; class Actinopteri; order Acanthuriformes; family Acanthuridae; genus Acanthurus; species Acanthurus coeruleus. The sequence goes on along the minus strand of JAPZDT010106875.1, from coordinate 10,728 downwards.
GATCCTTTCCTCACCGAGTGGTTTGAATACCACAACTTAACCAGAACTTAACCACAGAAACGTCTTTCTGTTAACATAGAAACTTAAAGAAACAAAGTTTTGGCATCTCTGTGATTGCAGAAACAGTCTATATGAAGAACCTGGCAGTGAATGTCTGCAACTTTTTTAAAAAAAGTAAACTTACATTTTTAATGTTCAGTATCTGAGACCATCTCCACCAAACTACACTAAAGAAATCAGTAGGACAAAAGCTTGAAGGAGTAAACTTCTCAGGAGCATCAGACTGAGATCCTGCAGCAGCATGAAGATCACGTTGCTCCTGTGCCATCAACCTCACGTTGGTACCGGTGGCGTCCCTGCATGGAGAAGCATTTGGTTCATGAGTCAAAGCGTTCGAAGCAGAGTGTCTGGAGCTTCTGTGCAGCGGCCTGTTCAGTGTTTCACGTTGCCCCCGCAGAGTCAAACAAATGCACCAGGCTCCTATTTTCAGTCAAGAGTGTCATAACAGGAAGGAGGGAATGGAGTCTGCAGGAGATCCTGTATTTTGTTAAAAGTGAGACTGAAAAGCTGCAACGTTGTTTAAGCAACGCTCAGATTTTTCAGAGACAAATTAATTTGATGATCTGTCAGTGTTGGGTTCAGTCACAGCAGGTTAAAGTTAAATCATTTGACCAAAAAGGACCAGATAATTTGTCCGTTACCGACAAACTCTGAGCCTTTACATCAGTTCTCTGCTGCAGAAGGTTTAAAAAGTGTTTCAGTGTGAAGGAGAGTTGATCAGACTTAAAACTGCGGCCGGATGCTGATGTTGTTGTGTACCTCTGGAGTCGTCTGCCTGAGCTGAAGCTGAAGCTCAATATAGAAAATCGAACTGGAAGTACTCTGACACAACATTTTTAAGAAAGGAGAACTTAAGAAATTTTAAGTTTGCACAACTCTCTGACCCTATAACAATTACCTTTTTTTGTATTTTCATGTTAATGTAACACTACAAGATGACTAGGACACAGGGGCTTCAATAAAGAGGACACAACAGTCAGTGTGGGTCATACCAATACTGGCAGTTTATTAAAAGGGTTACCAAAAACTCTAACAAAACACAGACAAGAAGGAGGAAGGAGACAGTCGCACCACGGCTGGAAAGCCAACCACTCACCGCTGGGGCGCTAGGAGTGTGCTACCCGTGGAAAAAGATCACTACAAACAAAAACACCTTCAAATAAGACACCACACTAACAAAGACAAACCACCACAAACCATATCACCATCTACAGCGAGTGAAGCCAACTGTCACACCTGCTGCCCATCAGCCCATTTATCAGTGTCCTGGCTTCACCTGGTTGGCCTCTAGCCTCTGCATGGTCCTAGTGCCCCTCTGTTCCATTAAGATGATGTGTTTTACCAACAGAAATGCAGACGTAACTTCAACAGTGATGCCATGTAGCTCTGTTGAGCTCAATAGTCCAAACTCTTATTTAACTTGGCGATTTGCAAGCACAACTGCTGTTTATTTGAGAGCAGGAAGAAAAGGGAGGAGTTATCAAACATGAACTCATTCCAGGAAGAGAAGCAGTTTGAGAGTCATTTAGTTTTTAGGAGGTAAACTCAGCTGAGAATCAGAGGCTCCACAGTCTTCAACATTATTGAGTCCAATATAGGTCAGTTTAATTAAATATTTTAATGTTTGCAGTAAATCAAAGTCCAGAGAAACAGGAAAATTAATCACTGCTGTTAAGAAAAAGAAACCCCAATAATGTAATGAGGGGTCTATAATTTATTTTAGTATGATTTTTTTAATAAGTCCATTTATTATTGAAGCAGTTATCCAAAATATAACAGTCTATTTTTTTCTATATTTTCATGTTAATTTCAGATTATATGTTTTAGCAACAGAAATGCAGATGTAACTAGAAAAGTGATGCCATGAAGCTCTGTTGAGCTCAATAGTCCACATTCTTATTTAACTCAGTGATTTACAAGCTCAACTGCTGTTTATATGTCTGGAATGATTTTAAAAACTACACATCTTTTAACCCTGTAGCATGTTTGTTTTATAAGAGTGCAGGATGTGAAAAGGCCACTTAATGAGGAGAGAAAGTTAGAGTTTCCTGTTTAGTTCACATGAACTCGCTCATAGTGCACATATTTTGAGTTCTTCCCTGTTGTACAAGTTGTGCAGCCACACGTGTCAGTGGCTCATGTCCTCAGGCTGTGATGATCCACATTCACTCTGAATGGGAATATGAATCACACTTACATGTGTTTGTGAGTGCAGAGGGACAATAAAAACACAGAGCACTTCAAAGGTAAACACATGGAGGAACAGCATTTAAAAAGAAGATTTGTGAAAGTCTAAACACCAAAGAATCTTCATTTATCACTCATTACTGTCATCAGCTCTCTTATTTAATGAGAGAAGAGTCTTCAGTCATGTTAGCAGCTCTGTGAGGTGGAAACCTACTTTGACACAGGTCTGCTTTGAGCTAAATGCTAATGTGGGCTTGCAAACATTCCCCACAATAATAACGCTGATGTTCAGCAGATTGATCACCATCTTGTTTTTAACCCTGACACATGCTAGCATGCTAAAATAAGCTAATTATCTGTAAACACAAGGCCGAGGACGATGGGATGGTCATTGTTTTTTTCATGTATTTTGTTCCATTTGAAGTTAGCTCTTCATGTTACGAGGACCTCGACCGTCAGCTGGCAATCCATCCAATATGTGTGAGAATGCTTCAGGTCAAAGCAAAGTGGTGGAGCTGACTGAGCAACAAACATCACAATCGCCAGATTCCTGCAGCTAGAAAATGTGGGGTTTTTTTGAATACTTTATTTATTCGTTTTCGTTTTCAAAACATCACAAAACATAGAGAGCAACCCAACCAATTACCCCCTCCTTCCCACCCCCTCCCCCAAAGCAGGTTAGGAAAAAAAAAAAAACACACACAAAAGCTGTACCAACAGTTTCTATGGTCATCCGTGAGTGTGATAAAATTATACTTAAAAAAATGGTATAGACAGGTAAATGTACAAACGTAATCAAAACATTGAGGTGTCATGAGGGTCTCCTTCGCTCTGTGATATGATCAAGAAATGGTTGCCATATCTGATGGAATCTGTCTGATTTCCCTGACAGCTCAAATCTAATTTTTTCCAAATATAAAGTATTTAAGAGCTCTACTAGACAGACTTCAAAACTTGGGGATGTATCTTTGTTCCATATTTGTAAAATAATTTTCTTAGCAATAACCATCCCATGCTGTATTGACAAAGCCTTCCAGTGGCTGAGAGTCTCGAGCTGGTGAGACCAGCCAAGAATGCCCGTCTCTGGGTCTGAAGGGAGATCATATCCATAAACCTCAGAGTAAAAATGAAAAACTTCATCCCAAAATCTACGAAGTTTGATGCAAAACCAAAACATATGTGCCAGCGTACCATTAGATTGTTTACATTTTACACATAATGGTGAAGTGGATGGAAAGAATGAATGCAGTTTGACACGTGAATAATGCAGTCTATGTATAACCTTACATTGAATTAGCTGGTGTCTTGAGTTAATTGAACATGTGTGTATGCTGTGAAGACATTTACACCATGCGTCTTCTGAGATGGTGGTACCTATTTCCCTCTCCCAACACTCTCTCAAATGTTGTGAACTTGGAGCGGTTTGAGCTGCAAACACATTTACAAACATTGACACCAGCTTTTTGGTCTCAGGTTTCTTTGCTAGGAGAGAGTAGATTTTGTCTGGGGGGTTATAGGTTTCAAATCTTGAAATGCTAGCTCTAACATAGTTCCTAACTTGCAGGTACCTGAAAAAATGAGATGGGTGTAAATCAAATTCGGCTTTAAGTTGGTTAAATGAGGCAAAAACATTGTCAATATACAAGTCCTTCACTGTAACCAGGCCCTTCCCTTTCCAGGTACAGAAAACAGAATCTAACTGAGGAGGGTGAAATGCATGATTGTGACAGATGGGGGCAAAAATAGAGGTGTTTGTTAGATTAAATGTTTTTTTGATTTGATACCACACCTTTAATGAATGCCTAACTATAAGTCCAGTCCCTTTGAATGGTGCAGGATTTCTCTTGGTTGTATTGAGTAGTGCTGGGAGGGAGGTACCAGTGATGTCCTGTTCTATGGCCAGCCATGAGGGGGTAATCTCGTTAGATTCTGCAGGATAAGCCTGCTGCCAATATACAAGTGCTCGTGCATTAGCTGCCCAATAATAATGTTGGAATAGAGGGAGCGCTAGTCCACCCAGTTCTTTTGGCTTACAAAGGTGCTTTTTGCTTATGCGGTGTGGTTTATATCCCCAAATGAAAGGCATGATGACTGAGTCCAATGTTTTAAAAAAACATTTAGACAGGAAAATGGGCACATTCTGAAATACGTACAAAAATCTGGGTAAGGTCACCATTTTTATAGCATTGACTCTGCCAATCATTGACATGGGAAGTGTTTGCCAAAGTTCAATATCACTTTTAAGTTTATCAATCAAAGCTTTATAGTTGAGTGTATAAAGCTGATCAAATTGTTTGGGGATTGTAGTGCCAAGATATTGGATATGGGTGGTCACTTTTACAGGCAGATTCCTGAGAAAATCGGGGTCTAAGTCTTCACATAGAGGCATAAATTCACATTTTTGCCTGTTTATAGTATATCCTGATAATTTTCCAAAATTTCTAATTTGATCTAATAATGGTGGGATGGATTTTTCAGGCTGCGACAAGAATAAGATTACGTCATCTGCATACAACGCTATATAATGATCTATTTTGCCCAGATGTATAGGGATAATTTTTGGATTACCTCTAATGCTTACTGCAAGGGGTTCAATACACAAAGCAAACAGCAGGGGGCTCAATGGGCAACCCTGCCTAACACCACGATATAGATTAAAAGGCCGAGATCTGTCTGAGTTGGTGAGGATAGATGCAGTTGGGTGCGCATAAAGCATTTCTACCCATGAACTAAAGCTTTCACCCAGGCCAAATTCTCTGATTGTCAACAGCATATATTTCCAATCCACCTGATCAAAGGCCTTGTGTGCATCAAGCGTAAGTACTGCAGATTTTGACTTGTTTTGTTTGTTATATACAATATTTAGTAATCTACGGACATTAAAAAAGGAAAATCTCCTAGGGATAAACCCGACCTGGTCTGGGTGTATAATGGTTGCGACGTATTTGTTCAATCTATTTGCTAAGATTTTGGAGAACACTTTGAGATCACTACCGAGAAGAGCAATAGGCCGGTAAGATGACGGATCAGTCTGATCTTTATCTTTTTTCAATATCAAAGAAATATTTGCTGTATAAAATGAGTCGGGCAATTTTTTGTTCTTAGCTGATTCTCTAATCATTCTTAGTAGTAGGGGGGCCACATCATCAATAAATGCTTTATAAAATTCGATGCTATGGCCATCAGGGCCAGGTGACTTTCCACTCGGGAATTCCTTTATGGCCGCGACAACCTCCTGTAGTGTAATTTCAGCGTTAAGTTCGTTTTGCGCATCACAGTCTATCTTAGGAAGTGGGAGGGAGCGCAGGAATTGAAGAATATCCTCTTCAGCTGCAGGGCTTTGGGGTTTATATCGATTTTCATAATAGTCTCTGAAGCACTTGTTTATTTCGACAGGATCTGTCACACTAGAGCCCGTCTGACTTTTAATTTCATGAATAGCCCTGCTAGCCTGTGCCCCTCGTAACTGCCTTGAAAGAAGAGGGCCAGGTTTATCTCCCAACTCGAATTGTTTATGCCTCACTTTCAGCAGCAAAGTGTTGATTTGCTGGGAGAGAATATTATTATATTCATGCTTTAACTTAACAATTTCCTTCAATAAAGATGGAGATGGAGCCTCCCGATACTGTTTTTCAAGAAGGGCAAGCTGTGGGTCTATAACAGATAACCTTTGTCTTTTCTGTTTTTTTTGCGCTGCTTCATATGATATAACAAAGCCTCTTATCACTACCTTAAAGGCCTCCCATAAAGTTGAATCTGAAACGTCGCCTGTATCATTAAAAGCTAAATAGTCCTTTATCGACAGTGAGCATTTTTCCAGAAACATTTTGTCGTTAAGAAGACTTGGATTGAATCGCCAATTATAAAGGGGTTTTTTCCACCCAAAATCCATACCTATAGAGACTGGGCTGTGGTCTGAAATTAAGATGTTGTTATATTTAGATGACTTAGTAATTGCTGTTAGCTTAGAATCAATTAGAAAATAATCAATCCTTGTGTTTGTATTGTGGACTTGTGAAAAAAAAGAGTATTCCTTCTCTGTGGGATTGTGGATCCTCCAGATATCCACCAGGTTTAATGTTTTTATCAAATTGTTTAGCACATTTGTGGAGTCTGAGGGACTAACTGGGCGGGGTGAGGACCTGTCCAAAATAGCATCCAAAACGCAATTGAAATCACCACCTGCAATCAAGTTGGTTGTTGCTAGGTCGGGAATTAGCTGGAAAACACTTCAAAAAAAACCTGGATTATCAAAGTTTGGTCCATATAAATTAAGGAGGGTGACATGGACAGTCAAAATAGTGCCAGTCACAATTATGAAGCGACCATTTGGGTCCGTTTTAGTTGAAATGTGTTGAAAAGGAATATTTTTTTTAATTAAAATTGCCACACCACGTGCTTTGGCTGAAAAAGTTGACTGGAAGATTTGTCCTATCCAGCTACACTTAAGTTTTAGGGCCTCCGTATGTTTAATATGCGTCTCTTGCAAAAACAAGATATCAGCATGCAAATCATGCAAGTGAGAGAATACCTTTGCCCTCTTTGATGGGCTATTTAAACCTCTGACATTCCAAGAAGTTAGATTAATAATGTTATTTACTGTGTTATCATTCTTTGTGCCACTCATGGCACCTCTAAGGCGTAGAGATGCACGATGCCATTATGTACAAACAAAATATGCGTACAGCATAAACCTAACTGAAAGAAAATACCCCCTAAACTCCCTGCTTTGCCTACCCTTAAGAAAAGGGGTAATATAAACGCCACATGGCAGCGGAGCTGCTGAGAAAGGAGCCGATACATGTAGTAAAGAGGAACCTAACAAAGCGAACAAACACCTCATCCCCTGTCTCAGCCCCTTACCACCCTCCTGTAATTGAATTATTAACACTCTTTTTGAATCTAGCAAATAGCCTTCTAGTGCCTATTTTGAATTTCCAAGAGAATTAAGAATATTAAATGTAAAGAGTAAAAGAAAAGAAAAAAAATTACAAAACACGTTTTACAAACTGTTTGCGACTGGTGTAAGTTTTTTTCTCTTTCTCTTTTTTTGTCTTTGTAACCAGTGCCAGGCACAGTAACAGCAATGATTGGCTGAGGTTATACAAACGTCATAACATTAAGGCAACATAACTGAACATAAACTTTTTTGCTTGAGTTCTATAATTATTGCAACAACAAAAAAAACACCTGTCACTTTTGCCTCACCGTCCATTTAGTCCATTTGTCCATAATGAGAAAAATAAATAGCTACACATTGATGCAGGCAAGCCTGTGTGAATCATACCACATCCCGTCGCGTTGTTGGTGCTCGTGTGACCGGTCATCCGGTGCCCTCAGCCGCTGGAGGCTGTATGTGTTTGTCAGCATAGACAGCAGCCTCTTTTGCAGACTCGAATATTTTGGCTTGACCAGCATGGGTGAAAATCAGACGTGCAGGAAACAGGAACCCATGTCTGATGCCAGCTTCCTTAAGTTTCAGCCGAACTCCATCAAACTCCTTGCGGTCTTTCATCACCTCTGCCGTGACGTCCGGAAAGATGCTGATGCGCTGCCCCTCGTAGCTGAGCGGACCGGCGGTGCGGGCCACCCGGGTTATCTTCTCTTTCACGGCGTCGTGGTGTATCCTGGCGATCATGACTCGTGGCCGGTTGCTCGGCACGCCAATACGATGGGTGCGGTCCACTTTTATTCCTCAGGGAAAGTGCTCGGCTCCCAGGAGTTTGGACAGCAAGTCGGACACAAACATAGTCGGAGAGCCTCTTTCAGTTTTCTCAGGCAGACCCACAATTTTTATGTTTGGTCTCCTTGAGCGGCCCTCTAGATCGATCACTTTGGCTTTGAGAAGTTTATTTTGTACACGCAGGCATGGCCGTAGCTACCATTAAGGACACCGAGGTCATGTCCGCGGTATTTTTTTCCGGTATTTTCCATTTTTTCAAATTGACTTTTATTTTGCAAAGTGGGGAAAATAATAATGTTAATCGCATTATCGTTTGTCGCTGCAGTAACGCGATGACATCATGTCACATGACATGATCTCGGTATTTGAAAAATCCTGGCTACGGCCTTGCACGCAGGTCATCGTAGCTTTTTTCCAGCTCGGCCAGGCGCGCCTCAATATCTCCGTGCCAGTCTTCCAGGTCTGTAATGCGGGAGGTGTTGGAGGCTACGGCATTTTTAACCCCAGCGAGAGTTGTCTCCAAGTTGTCAAACCTCACGTTCATAGAGTTTTCCATCCGTCTAATGGCCCCCAGGATGGGCGACGAGGAGGCATCCTCCTCTGGTGCGTCTCTCTGAGCATGCTCGGGGCTGGTCGAGCCCAGAGAGCCAGGTGAGCTAGCATTAGCAGGCTCGTTCGGCGGGTCGTCTTCGGTCCCTGGATGAAACTCGAGTGTTTTCTGGGCCAGTTTCTTCGGCTTGACCATTTTTGAGGTCTTATGAACGAATTTCACCATCAAAAAGTGGGAAAAAATGAGTGTTAAATACTTTTGTCAAGTTGGAGTGGAGGAGCTGATAAAAATACACCCTACTACATCGCTGGCTCTCTAGCGCCCCCCCCTGCTTCGCTATTTTGCGTCTCACTCAGAGCTCTTGGAGCGGCAGTTGCCTCCGACTGACGCGTAGGTCCAGCGGTCTCACACAACGGTGCCTCTCGCAATGATGGTGCCCGCTGACTCGGTGCGGCTGTTTCTACTCTCACAACCGCAGGCCTAGACCATGACATTTAAAAAAATAATAATAATAATAATAATAAAAACCATTATTACACACACACACACACACACACACATATTACTATATAGAATTTCAGTCAATTTCAAATCTCCTAACAAGCAAATACTTACACATTATCTGTCTGTACTTTTGGGGGTATTCCCAAAATCTCTCTATTTCTTTTTACACATAGTGTCAATCTCCTGCGCTTGGGTTGCTGGAAATCCTCTACAAAAGCACAGAACAGAAGAAAATACGCTCAGAATAAATGCAGCGTGATTCACACAGTTTTTTACACACATTCCTTAACAAATAGCGGAGATAACCCACTGTTGTCAGAGTCCCACAGTGTCTGCAAGAGTCTTCTAATCCGCAAACTAGAGCCTGTAGCACTTGTTAAACCGCTGGTAGACGGCTCTAATAGTTAAGAAAAAAAAGAGAAGAAATTCTACTAGACTAAAACAGTAAAAACACACACACACACAAAAATGTCTCACAATATTAAAAAAAAGAAAAAGCTGTAAGAAACACCTACCTTCAGCGTCAACAGGCGGGATATTCTCAATATCAGCCAAACTGTTACTGTTGCCTGTTAAATATATTCTTTAAAAAACATAGCACATTTTGATTTTTCTACTAAATCAAGTCACATCATAAGAATGTGGAGAAAAAAAAGGAAATTTGGATATAAAAAATAAATAAATAAATACACTTCTCACCCTGAGGAAGAGCCATCGCACAAATAGCCTAAAATAGGCAGACCACATGAAAATAAGACACAGCGTTAATAAGGATCAACAGGTCGAGTCAAATCCCGTAGGAAATGCAAAATAGGAAGATCCCACAAGTGTTTAAGTATTTATATATTTTTTCACAAATAAACACACCCACTATCACGTGAGGGTAGTGATGTCGCAAAAGTAAACAAACACGCCCACATACGTCATCACATGCACGCGCACGAGGACGCACATGCATGTGCACGCGCATTTCACATGCACGTGCGAACAGACCCTCTATATACTACTCCCAAAACCCAGTGTCAGTGGATTTTACTCAGTAACTATTATGTTAAGCAAAGGTTCAATTAGGTGCACATGCTGGTGAAAAATTCCTATTGATGAGTGATGTAGTTCTTATTCGGTATTAGCAGTATTATAACACTGCTGCCTCACAGCAAGAGCTCAGCTAGGTCTGAAGTTGCAAGGTAGGTTAATCGGTAACTCTAAATTGCCTGCAGGTGTAATTGTGATTGGTTGCTTGTCTGTATAGGTCAGCCCTGTGATTAACTGGTGATTTGTCCAGGGTGTGCCCCACTCTTCACCCAGTATCATCTGTGATCAGCTCCAGCTCCCCAGCAACCCCGTAAAGGATAAGCGGTTATGAATTATATGTAAATGAATGAATAAATTATATAACAACACTGTCTGAGTATTTTTTTGAGATATTTTTTTAAATGTCCTTCGATCCTTTAAAATTAATATAACAGTCCTATTTTTTAAGTGCATTTTTTAAACAATACTCACATGCCAGAATTGATACTAATGCTGTAATTTCTCCCTCTGAAAAGATCTCTTTCAAATATACCAGGTATACAGCATACAATGTTTGCTACTGCAAGTATGTTATGAAGCAACACTGTCTTTATTAGATACAACTTTGTCCTTTATCATGGCTACTTCATTCCCATAAGATGACTTGTTTGTAAACAATGTAGTGTTTGCTGGATTTACTGTGCTGGATCTACTTCAGCAAACTAATTTC
>JAPZDT010106414.1:0-10990 GCA_029814675.1 Acanthurus coeruleus | reverse complement strand
TATATATTTGTGTATGTTCACTTGTTGCTTAATGACAGAAGGGAAATATATATATATATGTACACAATATATATATATATGTTTTTTTAATCCGACCTGAGTGATCCGATCACAAGTCCACAGCGCTAATCGCAAGTGTTCCCGCCTGGTATCAAAATGCGTCTCTGATGACCATTTCTGATCGGATTTCACTCCCCAGCTCTACAAGCAGATCAATACAGACATTATTCTTTCTTTAGCGACCAACTGTGTTGGGTTTTTTTTCTTAACTGCGGGAGGCAGCAATACACTAAACCGCGCCTAGCCGACTGGAAAAACGAAGAAGAAGAAGAACGTTCTTCCTGTCTGCAGGATATTAAAAAAACGTAGTGCGCAAACCAAAACAACATAGTTGACAAAAAAGTCTTAGGTATTCATTGTAAATCTCCATGGGCTCTTTGAAATTCTCTTAATGTTGTTATCGGTTGTCATGGCTACCGCTTGTTGTCTCGCACTTTTATGGCGCCGTTGCTGCGCGAGCGACTACTTCCGCTTACACAGAAGACGTCAGTCGAGTGGGTGGTCCTTCAGTGTGGCCCAGGTCGGATTGCTGTTCCCACTGCTAAAACAGTGTGGCCACATGCGGTTCAGACCTCCTCCAGATGTGGTTTGCATGATCCGAGCTCTTAGCTGGACTTAACAATGATAATAACAATAATTTAATTTGTACAGCACCTTTCAAAAACACACAGTTACAAAGTGCTTTACAGTAAAAACATATTAAGGTAGAAACAATAAGATGAAGTTAAAATGAAAAAAATATTAAAACCACTAAGATTCCATAAAAACACAGTAAAATCATTAAATAAACCCAGCAATGAAGAATAGGCCACACAGTAAAAGTGAGTTTTAAGAAGAGATTTAAAAGAGGACACTGTTGTTACAGAGCTTGGGATCGAAGGCTAGTCTGACTTACAGAGCTACGAGGGGGGGCTATGGTACAGTGTGCTGTGTATTCAATGCCAAGAAAAACACCCCCGCCCACTTGAGCGGTGGAAAAAATGAAATTCCCCCTCAAAAGGATTTCACTTGGACACAGAAACAGGCTCTCTCACTCTTTACCCTTTCAGCATCAAGGACAGTTGTGTTTACCAGGAAGAGATCATCTAAGAAAACAACAGGAAGACGGCCGACACATTTGGCATCACTGTTTTGAGTGAGTAATCGCAGAGGCGCGGGGGAATGGAGGGGGTCCAGATAATGGTTTCCTTTAAACACCTTTGGTCTGTCCTATTAACTCAGCTGGTAAGAAAAAGCATCTTAAGCCAGAATCTCTTGTTATATTGTATAATTGTATTGTTACTCAGAGACATTTTTACTGCTTATCTACAACAAACACAACCGTACTTGCTCTCCTGCACACTTTAGTGTATGTTGTCTTATTACTGTCATGCAAATGTGCACAGAAACTCAAGTCCAAGGTCTCTCTGTTCAGCTCAGTGCAGATGGTAATGCAGCACGCTTGTTTTTTGATGTGTCACAGATGCCGAAGGAGGCCACTTTGTATGGCTGCCACTAATCAAAACCAATCAGGTCAGTAACTGGGCATCCTGCCCATTTTTTTCAACACTAAGGCAACCTATTCTATTTCTGTTCTTTATTGCAAACGGTTAAAATCTTGGCCCTAAGTGTCATCTTAATCATAGACTGACTGTAGCAGTGGAGCAGAGCCCAGATAATTACATCCAGCTATTTAAACAGTTTTTTCCCACACATAATAGCCTCAACATGTTTCCTAGTGTCACTAACGGTCATATTTTCATGTTGTTTTAACAGGAATTATTATCCGTCTGTCTGCCTCAGTAGCATAAATCACATGTCAGACAAGTGCAAACCTTCAACGCCGACGTTGTTCCTTCATCATCCCACCGAAGTGCTGCTGTAAACAGACTGAAACTGAAGCAAATGAGCCATGTTTTAGAGACCATGTTAACAAATGACTCCTGTTATTTCTACTTAAGTCTTCTTAGTAAAATGTAGTAATTTCTGACGTCACAAAATGCAGATGCAACATTGGCACTATTTAAAAAGTCAGATACACTTCTCCAATGCTGCCTTTAAAGTCATTTTACTGTATCTCTGGATTTTATTTGTACACATTATGGTCATATGTTCAACATGTATTTCAACAGGACATAGTCAGTTATTAATACATTTGAAAATATTTACAATTATTATTTATTTTGTGCACATAGATAAAGTGTCTGTATGTTGAAATTATTTCAGAGCACCTATGGGTTGAACATCTGGATTGACACAGCTGGGCACTGTGAGCCCAGAATGAAGCTTATTTCATCTGTCACTCAGCCACTTTATCTAAGAACGTGGTCAACAAGTAACTGGACTCTGAGAAGCGCTTAAACTTGTATGAGAACATTCCTTTGTTTCTATGCTACAGACATTTCTCATTTAAATTAATCAAACAAGAATTTGTAACAACTGAAGGTTTAAACCTAAAAGGCTAGTTTTAACAGGGAAGACAGATTCTTCTATTATTTGTCTGAATATATTGTAACCAAATTTTAAAAAATTGCAAATAAATGTTGCCTGTTTTTTCGACTAGCCTTGTTGCCAGTGTTGTGCTTTGTCCTCCTCCCTTTCTTTCTCTTGCCTTTCATTGCAGCTTGGAAACAATGTACAAAAAGTCAATTATGAGCCATTACGAACTTGAAAGCTCAAAAAGTCTCGATGGTGAAACAATGTAACTTTTTCAGAAAAAGCTAAGTCTGTGGAAAAGAGTGAGTGTGTCTGTTTGCCGAGTTTTTTTAGTTAGGGTTCATTTCTAGAATCAAGTCCCCGACCTCGGTGCATCCAGAGGAGGATGCAGAAAAAGCAGAAATGTACGACTTCAAAAACTCACAATAACAAACTGACTAAATTACACATGACATTTCTGTAACTCGGTTCAGGTCTGAAGTGAACTTAACAAACAACATCAACAAGGTTAATTCACAAATGATGTTAACAGAAATATTAAACACAGAGGTGTTAAATGTGTAACATGACCTTTTGCTCAGAAAAAAAAGCACAGATTTCAACCAACAAAACCCAAAGGCCTGCATGTTTTGTTACCAACATGTATCAACTGCACGACAGACTTAGAATGAAGACAAGAAGAAAAGAAACAACACGATGAAAGGCAGCTAACAGAGAAGGCAGGATGACGATTTCCTCCTTCATCTGCTTGCTTTTGTCCATCAGCTTGCAGTAGAAAAATTTGCTGTGTCATGGTTTACACATCTGCTCTCAGAGTTTTGGGAAGTTTCCACTGCTGCCCGAGCAGAGCGCCTGGTGCAAGAGTCTGATCTCTGTGTTTTGTATCTGTGGGTCCATAGTGGCCAGTTTGTTCCGTTATAATCTAGCAACAGTTATCAGGACCCATAATGACCAGAGGGAAGACAAAAAAAGTGATCTGAGCTGTGTACATGTACATGTGTCCTTGTGCTAAACCCAATGACCTATTAGTCATCGTGTACATGACTTAACCCATTCCTGCAGCAGGTTCACTGGGTGAAGTAAAAAAATGTAAACCCTGGCTCTCCTCATTCTTTCACACCAGCGCCTTCAACGCATTACTTAGAGAGATGGTTCACCGTAGGCTTGGGGTGTCTCTGCCATGAAACTGGAAATAGTGACTCACCGAGAAAAAATTGCCTAAACCTCAGTGCATTTTAAGGTTCAAGGAGAGGAGGGGGCAGCTACACTTTTTGGGCTTTTCTTGGGCCAGAAAATACAGCTGACCCTCTTGAGAAAATGCTTCCTATTAATAGGAGCATGAATGGCTGGCCTTTGTGCAGAGGATCTGATGTTTTCCTTGAACTTGGATGTCTGCATTCCCACCTCCAAGATGAGATCTGGGGGCTGAGAAATTTGAGCATGATTTCTGTCTCCATCTGTGAATGTTGTGGTTTGTGTCATATGCTCATTAAACACACTGGTGTGATGTAGTGCTGTGTCAGTGAGGGCTCTTTTCACTTGGCTGCACAGCCTTTCTAAGCGGTGCTTCCTCGTTATTCAGCCTTAAAGAGGTGAGGTTTGCTTGGGCATCTCTAAAAACATGCTAAATGGTAAAAAAGAAGAGGAGGTCTGACTAACAGCTTAATATCACACTGTGAACTGTGTCTTCTGACTTTGTTGAGAATTTTATCTACTTTTGAAAAAAGGTAAATAAATTGAAAAACATTTGAAAAACATTTGACTGGAAATAAAAGTCATTTAAAATTGATCAACTCTGCAAATAAACATGTTGGTTAAGCAGTTCTGCTTGTTTTATTTATTCATATTCAGTTTAATAACGAACTGTATTGGTGTGCATTCGCACTTACAGATCATTTTAAACTTATTACAACAAAGATCACATTAAAAACTGAGTGTGTAACAGTGTATCAGGGCTGCTCATCTGTTCAATGTCACATTTAACAACAGCGTAAAAAGGCTAATGACAGGTAGATATCAGGACCTGTAAGAAGAGATGATGAGCCCCTTTCAGAGATGTAAAACAACCAAGTTGGTCACATTTTCAAATAAGATCTTCATGTGGCGTTTCTGCAACTTGGTTCAGGTCTGAAGTGAACTTAACAGAACCACATCAACAAGGTTAAAACACGAATGATGTTAACAGAAGAGTTCAAGCAGTCCATCACACTGAAACAAGAGCAAGAGAGATGTTTCATCTGCTGTCTAAACACATAAAACAAACGCACAATAAGTTAAAAAAAATCCAGTTTCTGGCTCATATGTTTTAAAGGGATAAAACCTGAAGTCAGAAGTCACAGACTTTAAAAAAAGATCCCTTTAAAGAATAAATCAAAGTTCTCATTGCATGTAATTCATGGGCTCTTAAACCTCTGCACGCTTTGAATCACTTCTCAGACAAAAGCAAACAAAAAACAAATCAGAGTTTATGAGCCGTAGAAACACAAACAAACAGTCCAGTACCAGGAGGCTCTAAAGGAAATCCTATTTACACCTGATGATTTCCTTTATAGGGGAATATAAATATGTTTTGGTATATACATTAAAAACAATCTAACAACTTCCTGTAAAGCCACATGTGGACTGATGTGCGATGTGGTCTCTGCTGCTCTAATTGTTATGGATGGATTTTTCCTGCTGAATGTGTTTGTGGCTTCCTTTTGGTTGTCAAAGAAAAATTTCCCCTAAGGGGGTAAATCCTCCCCCACAGTTTGTCCACAGATTATCTTGTTGATAAAATTCTTCTCTTGTTGTCATCTATTAGAGGTTTTATGGTGAAGGTCAAGTGAGGTGAACTACGATAGAGTCAGATTCAGTGTTGCTCTGACAGTTTCCTGTAAAGAAAAGAGAAATAGTTGTAATACTTGTATTACTACTGCTAGTAATACACCAGATTACCCTTAACCTCTTTGTTTGGGGTATAAAGTTTCTAATTTCTAACTAGGATTAATGGTTCTACACAAAAGAGGTGTGTTGGTCAAAAATGCTTCTCCTTTAAGAGTTTGCCATGAGAGTAATTCACACAGCATTTAGTGTATTTTATTAAGACCTGCCTTGCTTGTTGTCTCAACACACAAATGTTCATTAAAAAATTACAAAAACCTTTTTTAAAGAGATTTAATTAACAAAGATCAGAACCTTAGTGACCTCATAGCAGCTTATAATTAACTTTGTTAATACTGACCTCATTATGAACACAGCCAGCAGCACAATGCATGTGAGGCCAAATAATCCCACTGATACAACGGCAGCCGTGTGGTTTCTCTGGTGGGCTCTGAGGTTTTGTGGAGGTCCAGCAGGTGGTGGGATGGGATCAGCCTCTGTGAAACAGATAAGTGGAGATATGTGGTGTGAGCAGTAGTAAAACAAACATTTATATAACTGAATTATGTAATTATATCGTTTCTGACACAAACACAAACAAACAAGAACCATGTCAAGCCCTTTCATCGTTTAAACAGCAGCTGTAGTGGCCATAACATATTCATGATGTCATTTTGACCAGAAGCAATTCTGATAAAAGATATTCTCCATTTTCACTCACTTGTACGAATGTTTTTTTCTTGATATAAACATTTAATTTCCTACATGTTGAAATGTTCTTTGTAAATATCTTATCTTATAAATATCTTTGCCTTTGACTTCTATTCAGAACTTAACTGCAGATACCAATAATCCAGTTTTCAACATAATCCATAACATAATCTTCACGCGTTGCAGTTCCACAGTTTCCACCGGTCACGACTCTTTTTCATCATGTGGATATTCAGTTGTAAATATCTGTGATCGTAATTCTTAATTGTAAAAAAAAGAGGTTCTGGTTTATGAAATAAAAATTAAAGATGTCTGTTTTGAAAAATCTAAACATTATTTCTGCAGGTTAAAATATATTTGCAACATTTCAAAACCCTTTTACAGATATCTTTAATTATAACTTTAAAGCATTCAAAGTTACATTCTGACACATTCTAATGTCGTTTCTGCTGCTCAAAACTTTAATCAGTACTTGTTGGCCAGACTGATTATATGTTTGCCTTCACACACACACAAACACACACACTTGGGATAATCCCCTTGAACACATTTGTAGAACATCTAAAGATATTTAATATCTAAACAGCAAATGCTTTATTTTTTATAGCTGAATTCCTACAAAAAGTGGCCTTTTGCCTTTTTGCAGTGGTACAGAATTTATATGGCCCACACAAATTTATTTATTTTCCTGTAATACTTTCACCCATGATCCCTTTAGAGTTTTATATCTTTCTTACTTTTCCATTCTGAGCAGAAAAATGATATTGTTGTTTTAAAATATGATGGATATCAAGATATTTTGCCTGCTGAGCCACCAAGACCTTTCAGAAACTCTTTTTAGACTATTTCTTACTCAGCTTTGGGAGTTTTTCTACATGCAGCTCCATACAGACACACAAACCAAACAAACACATTTAAAATTAATTTGTTCTTTATACATAAGAACAATCTAGTTTATGTGTGCTTTAAATACTCACCCACAACGGTCAGGTTAAAGTGAAACGGGCCTTTCCCATTTCCTATTCCCAAGATTTGTGCTTTATAAGGTCCAGTGTCATTGGCAGACAGAAACTGAATGATCAATGCTCCTGTCTTCAGGTCCAGGTGGAATTTTTGTGGATCACTGATGTGGAGTTTTCCTTCATCAAAACCGAGAAGGAACCGATCATCTTAACCAAAGGACCAGATTATCTGAAGGTCATCACTTTGTTTAAAATCAGTGTCTATGTTCAGAGTGATGTTTTGTCCAGCCGTCCCTTCAAGTGTTTGATAATCACTCTGTCCGCCTGATAGAGCGACTACCGCTGAGAGAGAGAGAGAGAGAGAGAGGAATGGGAGAGCTTCAATAATGACTCAAACTCTACATCCTCATATAGTAGCAGGGCAAAGACTCGAGGAACATGAGAGTGGGTGATTCTTTTGAGGTCTCTTTTCAATAATAAGGCAACAAACTGAAATTTGTCAACATGCACCAACTGCAACAGAAGAAAAGACGTCCTGAAACTTCTGCTCTGAGACAGAAACACCTCCACCCGTCTGCAGATGATGAGACTTCTTTATTTCCTTAATCTTTCATCTTGGGCTACATGGAGCTACATGCTCATTTTTGTCTGCTGACTTTCTGCCTCACTAACAAAAAGAGGACTGTAGAGGTCGAAAAGTATCTTTAGTCTGACTTCATTTTCTTTGACTTGTTTAAAAAAATACTCTTAGCACACTCTAAGAACCTTTGCTGGAGGGTAAAAGATAAATGAACCATAACCAACATATTAAACTTTCTCCTTCCCCTTTCTTTCTCTAACACACACACTCCCACACCAAAACAACCTGTTTGACACTACTGTCACTTAAAATACAACAATATTATCTAAATCTCAAAAAACTATCTTGACTCACTCTGCTAATGACAAAACTGTGCTGGTTTTCTACACTGAGTCAGCAGTTTAAAAGTTAACAAGCCCTCTGCTTTTAATGAAATAAAGTCACAGAGAGAAAAAGGAATCATGATTTAAAAAAAAAAAAGTTCAGTACTCACGCATTATCATTATTTTGATTAACAGAGTAATCCTGCAGTGCATGTTGGTGTAGATCCTGCACCTCACACAGCAGCAGCCAACAGTAAAGTGACAGTGAGACTGACACTGGCATGCTACTGTTCTGACCCTCTGTGACTCACTGCTGTCCTAATAAGGCATGGTGGGCGTGGCCACAGTCAGATTGACACTGGCTGCTGTCCTAAAAAGGCATGGTGGGCGTGGCCACAGTCAGATTGACACTGGCTGCTGTCCTAATAAGGCATGGTGGGCGTGGCCACAGTCAGATTTACCCTCCCTTCCCCCTCTCCTTCTGTTTTCAACTCCTCTCCCTCCTTCATAGAGCTTATATCTTCCTCTTTTAACAATTAAGATGTGTTTATGTGTCTTGTACCTGCTTTTCTTTTAAACCCTCAAACTTAACATGTGAAACTTTATAGCTCATGTAGTTACAGACTTGATGACCCTTTTGTCAGTGAGAAGGATTTTTCATTTACAGACAGAGTGTGAGAAATAACTCTTGGTGGGGTTTTTTGTTTTGTTTTTTTAACTAAACTTCCTGTCTAATTAATATCAAAACTGCAGCATGGGTAGGGTGTGAATTTATTTTCTTTTCCACAACAACAAGCATTCATGTTGGATTTGAAACACACAAACCAAGTTAAGATATTCATTTAAAATTTAAAACAACTGAATATTGAATCCATACTAGCAACAACACAACAACAAACTCCTTAGCAATGAACAGGGCTAACTCTAGCTTGTTTATTTCACACTCTCACACACACTCACACACACTCACTCTCACTCACACGCACACACACACGCACACACACACACGCATACACACACACACACACACTTTTCTTTCTTGAACCCCTCCCCACCTGTGTGAAGTTGTGCCCATATAAGGAAGATGAGTTCTGCACAGGTTTGATTGTTAAGCTTGTACCCATGAACTGTTCATGATGTGACAATAAGTCTGACTCTAATGCAACATTTGAGGCCAGAGCCCGAGTCAAAACCAGAGTAACAGCAAAAATGGTCACACACACACACACACATGCACCTACACATGCACACACACACACTCACAGAAAAATATTGATGCAACTGAACAACTTTACACAACCAATTAAGCTTTAAATCACAGCACAGTGGGGCAGCGGCGGCCTCAAACCAGCTGGTAAATTCCTAAGAACAAGTAGTTCATCAAAAAATAGTTACAGCACAAATCATCAGCACCAGAGTCAAGAATTAGCAAAGCAAAGCAACAATGACAACAAAGCAAACAATGGCCTATTGATACAAAGTGCACATTTTTACAGACCAAGACATTTTTACACACAGTCCAAGAAAGATTAAAAAGCACAGGGCCCCAAAAACCAGCACCAGCACATAACTTAAAACTATCAAATTATGGTAGTCCCCTTATTTCCAAGTCTGTGTGCGTATGTGTGTGTGTATTAGTGTGTCACATAGACTTGCTTGATGTTTCAGCAAGGAGCATAGACTCTCGAGCAGCAGACCTCTGTTAAGAAGAAATTGTGAAACAAAAGTTGTTTATCCAGATGGAAAAGATTCTGTCAGGTCACTTCAAAGAGAGCACTGAAGTCTGTGTGTGAGTCATTAAAAAGCTCAAACTATTACTACACCACCGTGACCGAGGATACAAGTCAACACAACCTACTGGGCCTTTTAACGCCACACAAATTACTGAAGTAGTGCTCACTGTAACTGGATCTGATAACAAGGAACAGTGTGAAGTGTTTAGCAGCCATGGAGATCTCATTAACTGAAGTTAAGATATGCTTAATGTTACTCAATGAGATATTTATCGGCTCAACAAATAAACTTTGCTCAGGTAGCTAAAGACTTGGTGTATCTATTGTCACTGAGAAGGACGATTCATTAATTTGGCATTTTTCTTGACGGAGACAACCATGAAAAAATAACTCTTGGTGTTTTTCACTAAAGTTTCTGTCCAATTACCGTCAAAACTGCAGCACAGTTAGGATGTGAATTTATTTTACACAACAACAAACATTTATGTCAGATTTTAAAACACATATACTAGATTAAGATATTTATATAAAATAAAAGATGACAAAATGTGAAGGTGATTGTTGAATCTCTCTCACAGCCCAAAAGGCTGCTGTGACAGAAACATTCAAACAAGCAAACAACAGTCAAACACTGAGAGACAAAAAAAGAAACTTCTGTATATTCTCTGACAAACTGAAAGTTTTTTTTTATCAATTATTATCTTGGATTATATTGAGTCACTGTATAAAGACAACATCATTATTATTCTTATAAGTGAGGGTGACTAAGTGACTTTTGATTATGGACAGAAGAGGAGACGCTTAATATAATCTTTATCTGACAATAAACTCTAATGTGATTTCATATAATTCCCTCGTTTATCAGTGAAATGTGTGAGCGACACTGCAGGCTGCTTCCTTAAGCAAACAGACTGAGGCTGGTTGGATTGTTCACTGCTTTCCACATATGAACCTGCTGCCTCTATGAAACGACTAAATGACCACACTGCCTCTCTATTTCAATAAACTTTTTCCATTCATGACTTGCTGTCAGGTCTTTCTTGACCTTTTTCTGTCTCTTTTGTCTGATTAGCCTCACACACATTTACAACTTTGGTAAGTGTGTTTATGTGACTCTGGTAAACAGAGTCTTTCCAGTGTAAACACTCGGGTTAGGGTTATCAAATATGGTGTTTCCCTCTGTGAGTGTGTTTACAGGACTCTGGTAACTCCAAGAACAGAGCAAACAGAGTCCTTCCAGCTGTCCAGTGTTGACAATAGTGTAGTGTAGTATAGTGTCAGGCCCACTAAAAAATATGTTTGACTTTGTGCCAAATATGACGACACAACTCTCATATTAGTTAT
>JAPZDT010106185.1:0-11019 GCA_029814675.1 Acanthurus coeruleus | reverse complement strand
AAAAGTAATTAAACAGTTAGATACTACGAATGTTTTATTAGTGGTCTCATTACTTTTATAATACTATATAACTCTTACAAAACTATTAAACTTACTTACTTACTTAATAACATATCAGTAAAGGTTATAATTAACTTTTAAATCAGCACTATTATTTGTGGTTGTGCCTGTGATTGAGAATTATTCCATAACCACCTTTTAATTACAAGTGATATAAATCAAGTTATATCTCGGACCTAATTCCACTCAATATCTGATTAGCGTGCTCTCGTCATCATATTCCCTCCCCCTGTAGCAAAGATGGAGAGGGCCAGAATGTTGACACTTAAAGACATTTATTAAAAGCACAGCAGCTGTTGTCATACAAGGATGTGGCATTGCTTTCTCTTTTTAACTTTAAGTAGGGAGCACCAGCACCAAAAGTTGCTAAAAAGTTGTCAAATGTTCATTTACATATGAATAATGTTATTATGCATTAATTTATTTAAAAAATAAAATTAAACAACATTCAAAATAAATCTTCAGTTATTTATTGTTTTTGTTGTTATACTTTGTTGCACTATGAAAGAAATAAAAGCATGTTACAACTCGTGTGATTTACTGACTAATGAAATTATCACCCATCAGTTAAGGTAATCAAAAATGACTTCTCAAACCATTTATAGCTCTCAGTGCAATTATAGTTAAAATCTATGCAGTAAGCATAACTGTGCTGTCAAGCAGAGTACGGTGGACATACCACTTTTCTTATACACACACTGCCTTGTCCAGTCCAGTTACCAGGACAAAGTTTCAGGGACAAGAGAATGGCCTTGAATGTGACAAACAACTGCAACAAATAGATTAAACATTTCTGGGAAAAAAAGAGCAAAGATTACAAGAGCAAACAGTCAAACTTCCATTACAATTTGTACATATGTTTAAAACTAGATTTACAGAAACCAGTATGTTAAAAAATTCAAGTAATTTGAATGTGCACAGATATTCAACAATGATGTCTGTATTTATAGAAAGAGGACTTATATTAGGCTAATATGTTTTTAGGCTAACATAGGGCAAGAATATAAAATTAGGGATATATTTAATCTACAAGTTGGTTGTTTCAGTCTAATTTATTTTATACTAATAATAATATAATAATAATAATTTTCAACATGCAATATATATATATATAAAAGGTTTTATTGAAGATTTTTGAATTTTAAAAGATTTCAGAATGAGATTGTTTTGTTTATTAAATTTTTTATTTTTTTTTTTGTTCGGTTATCCTTTACGATTATACGCCCATTGCTCGAGCTATTCGTGAAAATCGGAGCACCCGAAGTAAATTCACACAAAAGAAAGAACAGGAGAGTAAAACTTCATCACTTTGCAGTGATGTAATAGTGTTGGCCACTCCACTTATGACCCCATTGAGTCTTAAGAAAAGAAGGAAGTACAGGTGAACTGTTTTTTGAGTGGCATATGAAAACAATGACAGTTCTTCTAGAAATTAGTCGGTTGTGGACCAGCTTGTACCCTTCAGACCTTGGTGGGGAGGTGGTTGGATTACTCTGTACTTCTAGTTGAACCACAATGTCCTTTAGCAGGAAGATCTTAGGTGGTTTGTTTTAGAAATTGGTGGAAGAGGGATGTGCCTTGAACTGGACTCCTCTGTACTTCCAATTGAACCAGCACGTCCTTTAATTGTCCTTTTACTGTCCACACAGGAAGAGGATTTTAGCTTGCTTGTTTTAGAAATTGGTGGAAGAGAGATGTGCCTTGAACTGGACTCCTCTGTACTTCCAGTTGAACCAGCACATCCTTTAATTGTCCTTTTACTGTCTACACAGGCAGAAGATTTTAGCTTGCTTGTGTTAGATATTGGTGGAAGATGGGTGTGATTTAGCTTTGAACCTTCTGTAATTCCATTCGAACCCTCATGGCCTTTAACTATCTTCTTTATGTCTAAACAATCAGAAGCTTTTAGCTTGTTCGTGTTACATATTGGTGGAAGAGAGGTTGACCTCAGATTTGACTGTTTTGGGACTTTAGTGGCAAGTAGCTTTTTGTTACCTAGAGTTGGTTTAATATACGGGATGCTTGCAGTGGAGTTTTTGTGAACACGCTCATCTGTTCCTATGATAACCCCCTCTGTGTGAGACGTACTGCCCACCTCAGCCTTTGCATGTTTCTTCATGCATCCTGGGCCAGTGTCCTGCTGTGTGGAAGAGGTGACTGTTTGACTCCCACCACAGCTCCGGGATATGGTCATGTATTCAGTACAGCACTTCTGAAGATTTCTCCCTAAACTGCTTGCTATTGCAGAGTTGTTGGGCATTGTCCTTGGTTTAAGGCACCTGTAAAGCTGTCTGACATTCTCCAGAGAATAAACAATAAACGGTCTAATGGAGTTGCGAGAGGGAAATCCAGGACTGTAAGGTTGGTTTATTGAATGGGGTCCTGGAGTGTGCTTAGAAACACGTCGGTCACAAGACAGGCAGTTAAATCTGTCAATGAGTGCTCTTCGTAAACCAGCAGCATCCGTACATGCAGGTGCTTCCTGAGCCTGCAGATTCTTCTTGACATTTTTCCAGGTAACTTCCAGCTGCTTTTTTACAGAGTCTAGCTCCATTCTGTCCACTTTATATTCCATTTCAGTGGACATTCTTTCAATGACTCTGTGCCAGTCATTCTCTTGGACAGTCACCTTATTAAGCAGCTCATGGAATAACTTATTGAGCAGCTCTTTCTCGGAGTCAACTTGTGTGCTGTTTTGTTGCAGTGTTGCACAATCTGCTTTAAGCTGCAGGATTGCCTCCTGCACGTTGTTTATTAGCCCCACATTGTGTGTGTTTACCTCTGCTATTCCAGTCTGCTGCTCTATAAGGCTGTTCACTGTGCCCTGCAACTGCTCATAGTGTTGCAACAGAAGGCTGAGCTCCTTTTCATTGTGAACAGCCAAATCACTCTCATCCTGTCCTACTTTCTTCTGAGTGCTGCCGGATAGCTGAGAGGTGAAGGGCACCATTGTTTCTTCCAGCAAGCCGCGTAGATTTTCAAGCTGATCCTGTAGGTAGTTTTCGTTTGTCCTCTCCTCACATAAAGCCTTCAGCCTCTTCATTTCCTCCTCCAGTGAGGAGGTTTTTGAGGCCATTTGCTCTCTGAGCTTATTGAAGGCTTTCCTGATTTCAGTCACACTCTGTTCTTTGTGTGAATCTGTAGCCTCTGCAGTCAACCCTCCGTCTTTGCTTACTATTGGCTCATGTAAAACCTGTTGAGCCTGAATCAAGCTGATATCCTCTGCCATCAGTTGCATGGCCTTCTTAAGGGAGGATATTTCTTCTCTCAGCTCCTGAGAGATTTTGCTGTCTGAATTCTTTCTGTGTTTGTCACGTGAATATGCAGCTTTTGCATTGGAGTCTCTTTCTTCACTCATTTTTGGATCATGTAAAACTTGTTGAGCCTGATTCAAACTAATATCCTCTGCCATCAGTTGCATGGCCTTCTTAAGGGAGGATATTTCTTCTCTTAGCTCCTGAAAGATTTTGCTGTCATAATCCTTTCTTTGTTTTTCACATGAATCTGCAGCGTTTGCAGGGGTGTCTCTATATTTGCTTACTATTGACTCATGTGAAACTTGTTGAGCCTGAATCAAACTGATGTCCTCTGCCATCAGTTGCATGGCCTTCTTAAGGGAGGCCATTTCTTCTTTAAAACTCTCTACAGCCAAAGGGGTGGCTGCGTCTGCGTTCTTTAACATCAGTGACATGGCCTTCTTAAGGGAGGCCATTTCTTCTCTCAGCTCCTGAGAGATTTCGCTGTCATAATCCTTTCTGTGTTTTTCACATGAATCTGCAGCTTTTGCAGGGGTGTCTCTTTCTTTGCTCATTTTTTGCTCATGTAAAACTTGCTGAGCCTGATTCAAACTAATATCCTCCGCCATCAGTTGCATGGCCTTCTTAAGGGAGGCCATTTCTTCTCTCAAACTCTCTACAGCCAAAGGGGTGGCTGCGTCTGTTAAAGACAGGTTTTGGGATGGAGGGGCAACCGCCTGTACTTTAAAAAATACACTGAGGCTAGGGTCACCTAAAGTAATGTCTGGCGTACCCAGCTGCCCAAAAACTATATTGAGGGCAGCTAGCAGGTCACTTAAGTTGATTGTGATGTTTTGCTGTGACATTTTGAATGTTGGTCAAGAATGTAATTAATGCTTATACTAAAAGTTGAGCTGATAATAAAAAAAATCTCAGTGGTCTAAATCCTAAATTTGTTAAATATTGCTGCCTGGTTTCTATTTACACTTTCAATGAAAGGCAGCTGGTGACATCATGGTGACATCATGCCATTGGCTTTGATCCTTTGATGTTCATCACATCTGCCAGTATGTAAATTGCTGTTGATTGATTAATTATATTTTTCAATAAAGTTGTTTTTAAAAAAGTTCACTATCACATGAAAGCCCTCCCCCCACAAACACACAAACAAACAAATACGCACACACACACACACACACAAAGCACTCCCCAAAACAGCAAAGTTGAAAAATTGCAGTGTCGACAAACTTTCACCTACACTGTAAACCCGAACAGTATTACTAACTCAAAGTCATTATGGTCAGGTAACTCAAAAGCAGATTTTTAGTTAAAAAAAACTATAAACTATTGAGTTTTCTGAATGAATAATGCGTTTTTAATTTTAAGTAGATCAATACTATTGAGTTAATGGCTGTCATTCAATGATATCTTTTACGTAAATAGCAAAACGCTGCGTGGTGACGTCACTGCGTGGTCTCATCGGGCGCATTTTGACTTCTCAACGGCTGAACTTGGCAGAGACGGACGGATCAGCCAGTTAAGGTAACAAACAATATTAAACCTTTTTTTTTACAAGGACCCAGTGTATCAATGTTGTATTCGGTGCACAGAAAGGAATATTTTGTGTTCTTGTGTTTTTGACGACAGCGGAATTGGATAACGTCAGTTTGGGGCATTTGGCGCCTTTGCAAGCTAGAGATGTTAGCTCGTTGTCATGCTTGTGACTGAGGCCATTATCATCCACTCGGTCAGCTGCACTGTTCTGAGCCTGGGACTTTTCCTAATGCTAAGCGCACTTCTGTGGTGAGTATAAATGTTTCTTAAACGTCTCTTGTCTGTTGAAAGACAGCAGTGTTATTAAGAGAAAGAATAGTACCGCGCAGGTTTACTTGGACGGCGGGTGGCGGAGTAATACCTGTTCCGTGGTCAGATGCAGGTAGTGTTTATATCCGTGAGTGTCCGAGAGGACCTAAACAAAGTCATCGTCAACGGAAGTTAAATTAAGCCCATGGGATTATATGAGCTCCTAAAATTATAACGGTCACCTAAAATCCGCCACACTGAAGCTGTAACGCCAGCAGGTTAGTGCTTTGAGTTAACTTTGTTTCCAAATGGCAGCAACGCACGTCATTAACCAGCACAACAGCTAATCCTCCTTCACCGTGCTTTCTACACATGCATGATTCTTGGGTTGAATATCATTAGGGGAAAAAGTTGATGCAGTGATACTGACAGGCACTCGTCCTGTGTTTTTCTCTTGCTGTGGCTTCGTGGCAAATACAGCATTGTGCCTGCATGGGGGTAAAAGCGCGGATTTATCGGTTTACGTGCTGCCTGCATGATTCGTTGCTGTGAGACAGCGGTGAGTGTGTCTGCAGACTTCATAAACTTCACTGGTTGACCCGACAGTTTCACAGAGCACCAACAGGCTACACGTTAAACGGCATGTTTTGGTACTCTGTCTCCTCCTCCCACACATGTTATGAATTTAATAAAGTTATATAAAATTCAGTGCACTGAAGAGGAGTTTTTAAAAAAGTTTCAGAATTCCAAATGATTTGATAAAGCTTATATTGATGATAAATTGACACAAATTAAATAGAAACTCACTACTGCCACAGACAGTTACTGATAAAGAGACACGGACTAAATAGGTCAAAGTTCACAATCATATAGTCAGGATTCAACAGGTCACAAAAGCAGAAAGTGTGTTCTTCAGGTCAGTGGAGGGTTTGAGAAGATCGTATTTTTATGGCGGATGAACTCATTAACGAATAATGTGGTTGCAAAAATTTAAAGTGTTTTTTTTCAATGATTTTTTCAGTCATTGAAAAAAATAGACCTTATTTCTGTAATGTAAAATCTGGTCTCAGACATCACCAGACCACTGTGTGAATGATGGAGCTTTATTCTTGCTAAAATGTGAATTATTACATGTATGCTTAAAGTAAAGGATGTTTAAATAATGCATTTTGTCTACTGATTAACAGACAGAAGAATACTGTCACTGACAGTGACAAAACATTTCCACTGCTGAGAGCTATGTTTATTGAAACTCTACTGTAGTTATGGTCTGAGAAGCTGAACTGCTTGATATAAAGATGTCTTAGTTAAACAGAAACACTTAAAGTTCAATGTCATGTTGCCATCAGAACTATCCCTATCGATCAATAATTGAGATAAGACCTTTACCAAATATTTGGGGAAAATAAAATGTTGGTCACAATTAATGAAAGTATGATTTGTTGCAGCAGTATGAGGGAATAGTAGTGTTGCAGTTTTAAGAAGACACTAAGTGTAAATGATAGCCAAATAAAATATAACTATGTACATTGAATGCAGTTTTTAAATGGTTATTAATGTGTAAATTAAACGTAAAACTTTTTTCATTTATTTTGGGCACATTAAGGGATACAGAGAGAGCTGCTGGAGGCCATGTCATCATTCTCACAAACACCTGACTGCCTTGATAGCATCATTTAATCTGGTAAGTCAGATTATTTATTAAACTTAAAAAGTAAACATGGATCAAGATGTTTTATTAAATGAAATAATGACATTAATTTCCTATTTCTTTGTTCAACCTTTTTCCCCCAGGGTGGAAACTAATTACTGAGCAACACTACCATTATATAAGGTATTTTTACATTTTTATTAATGCTGCATTATTAATTACCTGTTGCATATAAAAAATAGCACATGTAGGTCTTTTTATACTGAATCGAATTGATATATTTTACCTTTTTAATGTATTTTGGAGTATTTTACACCATTAGTTGGTATTTCATTAGGGCCTGAGCACCTTCAGTGCGAAGGCCCTATTGTATTTTTTTTCTTATTATTACGCCTCTTTGACGCTTAATTTGACCCCCTAAACATGCTCCAAAACTCACCAAATTTGGCACCTATTAATTTGGGTAGTTGCATACAAGTGTTGTGTCAAGACAAGAAAATGTTAACTCATCTTTATTTCTGTATGAGGAGCATGTAATCCCAGTGCAGGACCCCAAATCCAGCTTCTTGAATCATCTCTATAACCTTTTACTTTATTCTGTATGTGTGTGTCTGTGTGTATTTTGCAGTGGGAAGATGATCCAGACATTGAGGACACTCCTGTTGCTCTCCTCTCTGTGGCATTTGACAACCCCACTGGCACCATCCAGTTTAACCCCGACAGCATTTCTGTTGTGATCGAAGATCGCATTGTTGTGAGAGGTCTCCCCAGGTTGGCTTATGCACTTCTTCTCTTGTTTGGCTTAATCTATGCATTAAATTTAGATTATCCAAAGAAACTTATCCACACATTTACCTTTGTTCAGAAAATACTGCTGTGTCTTGATGATAACAGACCACTCAAACCATGCCTGCTAAGTTTGAAAAACGAGTTGTTCAGCAATGTGCGTAAATGAGACATCCCTGTATCTGGTCCTGCTAGGCCAAAGGTGGCTGAGGAGAGAAAATTCCTTAACATACTTGTTAGCTGTTGACTAAGTATGTTGCGTTGCTCAATTCAAGTGTGCAGTAAGTGATCTATGAAACAGTGGTTAACCTTTAAGTAATTTCAGAGTTTTCCTCCGCTTTATCTACCTCAACACTGATGCACTGTTTGTGACTGATTTTGTTTTAATAATTGGATCTGTGTTAGCTTTGATTCCACCAAAATGTCATTTTTTCGTATCTTACATAATTTGTTGGTTATTAGTAATTTTGACCTTAATTTGCACGTTGCAGCAAGTACATTGAAATTTATTCACTGATATTTAATCAAGTACACGTTTATCAGAGAAATCTTTTTTTTGTAACAGCCGAGTATAATTTGTGTTATTTTTTTGTTGTCGTGTTTACGTCACGCCTTTATCACTGTTGTGGAAATTACTTAAAAGAACTGCTCTGGGGTTTATTTGTTGTTTTGGTAAGTGGACATGCTGTGCATTTAGGTTCTGTTAAAATTAACATGGTCTGCCTTCCTGTAAAATACAGTTCAGATACCTGTGACACCATTAAGCCTTAACAATATTTTTTTCTGGCTAAACTAGTTTATCAAAACTGTTCCAGATGTTTTATCGAAGGTTGTTTTAAACCTTAATTAAAAAAACAAGAACTGAAAAAGAGATGTGAGGTGTGTTTTTGTTTTTAGACATTGATAAAAATTAATGGTACATTGTGAGCTAAAGCAAAAACAATATATCCCATGCACATATACATGAATATATATGGTTCATATGAATATATATATATATGGATATAATAATTTTAAGCAAGGTTATAAATTTGAGTTGGTTAAACTTAAAAATTGAGATAACAAGAAAGCATTTGAGTAAACTGAAAGTACATTTTTTAAGTTCAGTCAAACTCATAAAATTTATTTCCACTACTCAAAAACTAAGGTAATAAAAAGAAAGCATTTGAGTAAACTGAAGGTATATTTTTTAAGTTCAGTCAAACTCATAAAATTTATTTTCACTACTCAAAAACTTTTACGTAATCGGTTACGACAAATATTTTGAGTATTTTCAACTTGTTCGGGTTTACAGTGTTGATAAAAGCACTAAGAGGGGGAGGGGCCGATCAGTAAAAAACCTTGCACACAAGACAAGCATCTGGAAATTTTATGAGACTGTTTCAGCTCAGTAAATACTGTTTTCTCAAGAAATAACAATGGTGGTAAGTGTTTGACTTCTTGTAAAACGCCTTGATGGTCTGCTGGTATATAGACTGTGAAGGTTTTAATGTACATGAGGCTTGCACTCAGCTGGTTTGACTGTATCTTAAATGTGACATAATCGTGTCATAAAAGTGTTGCCACCATGGTAAAAATTTCACAAAAAATTTCACTGGAACCAAATGCAGATCTGTGAACAACTAGTGATTTATTTACAAAATACGGTGCAAAATATATACAGTACGTGACAACAAAGACAACAGGCAGGAAGGGAAAGGCTGAGGTCCAGGGAAGGCAAGGCAGGGAAGGAGATAGGGCTCAGTGAGGCGGAGCTGGGGGTAGGCAGGTGGTAGGGCTGGGAAAGCAAAAACGAACTGATTAATCATGGCAAAAGTACCAAATCACAATTCCAAAATCCAGAAATCCAGAACAGTCCAAGATGGAGTTAACAGAGAAACAGGCAACAAAAGCAATCTGAAATCAACGACTGAGTATACGGCCAAGAGCGTTATCACGAGGGCTGAACAACGAACTGGCAGAAAGTGGGAAGTGAAGCCAGGTTATACACTGCAGCAAGAGGTGGAAAGGTGATCAGGCAAATGATGAACAGGTGTGCAGGTGAATGAGTGCAGGTGAGTGTGGGAGCCCCGCCCAGCCATGGAAGAAAACAAACAGTAAGACAAGACAACAAAAACATATAACATGAGGGAGAGGAATACAGAGGAAAACAGGGGATAACACAGTAGACTGGCCGAAACCTGACAGCAGGTAGCTGTCTGTAAACACACTATTCAAGCTGTTCCCTTCTTGGCTTAACTGGCAGGGTAGAGAGCAGCAGTGGTCAACAAGATAGAGGGTGTGAATGAGGAGAGTGAACAGCTTTAGTATGAATAAACCAGTGAATCAAGACAAATTCAACTGTATATTTTGATTGCTTTACAGTGGTTATGTTCTAAAGCACTAATAAGGCAGACCATATTTTTTCACAACCCGGCAGGGAGGCGCCAAATTGCCAGATTTTGTTAAAAATGCTGCCAAAGGACGGTTTATCTTGTTTGCAGTCCCCTCACTACTCTGCATGTGTAGCTCAGCTCTACCCTCAGTCTAATTAACACATGGACCTGTAGCCAAGCTGTTGAGAAAAGGCAAACACTGAAGAGAACAGCAAACACGTTTTTTTTATCAAGTGTTTTACACATATGTGCACATTTTGTGAGAACAATTAACAATTAACCCTAACCCAATGCCCTCACCTGTACAGTGTACTCACACTCAGAACAATTACATTTAAGATAGAAACTGACCCAACACTAGGACACCAACGTAAGGACAACCTAGCTAAACACAGGTATAATAGGCAAAGCCTGTTATGTGCATTAAAGAGACACAAAACAGTGAAAGCTAGATGCGCACATTACTAAATGTTGAGAGAAAGATGATTATTTAAATAAGTGATCGTAGTTAATTATTAATAGTACGGTGAGACAAAGGGATAACTCTAACTGCCAGTAATTTCTGATAGTATTGCTATCAGGGTTATGAGACATAAATAGTACATATACTGAATAATAGACTTCAACTCTTGGACAAAAGTCAACAAATAAAAGTCAATAAAATCATTCAGTCTAGTGCTCGAGGTGGAACAATAATACCCTTACATATTGCAGGGGCAGGGCATCTGAAGCCCACAGAGCAACTGTCACCTCATATGTTTATTCAAAATAGCTATCTTTACCTGGATTCACCAATATAATTGTACAAGCCTTACATCATCAGAGGTAATGTAACAGGCACCAGTACAAAGGTGGACTGAAAAGCACAGGCTGGCACAGGGGCCACACTGTACACACAGAGCTGACAAATGCAAAGCAACAGGTTGATGAAAACAGAAGCACAAAACACCAGCATGCTCTGTGATGTTTACAGTGACACTCGAACATAACTTGGCACTTTCGCCACACAAGCCACACACATGCATGCACACACACACACACATTTAAACACCCAGCATCAGTATCCAATGACACAGCTAATGATACTATTATAGTAGAAAATAGTCTA
>JAPZDT010106047.1:0-15317 GCA_029814675.1 Acanthurus coeruleus | reverse complement strand
TGATGGTGAATGACTGAGCGAGTGTATATATGTATATATAGAAGAAGAAACACCATCGCGGTTAAAGTTTTCGCTGAGGGAGAAAAAATAATATCACGATGAGTGAGAAAACCGGTCTCATCCCGAATCAGCCAAATGGTCATGGCAAAACAGAGGCCTTACAACGTGGGAGACTTAGCCTACCATACATCTGCCAGACCCCCATCACCCTCTACCGCGAGTCCGCCTCCGTACAGGGTGCTCCGAAGAAGCGTGTCCCGTATCTGCGCCGCTTTCGGCTGCCCGCAGCGACCTCCCTGGAGCAGCAATGGTCTTTGAAACCCTGCGGTCGTTCTGGGGTCTGGGGCTATCACTTCAAGTATGAGACGGGAGAAGTGTGGTTCTACCAGCAGGAGGAAAACGAAGCGAGGACGCCGACCAAGGGGTTGGTGACGCTGACCTCCGACGATTGGAGGTGGCTGCGACGGTCGATTGAAATAGCAAAAGACGGTTCTGAGAACAAAGAGAACCGCTTCAGCAGCGTATGCCCATCCAGAACCTCACAGACCAGCCGACGGTTCCTGCGTGTCACCATCCGCAACCCTAACCCTAACCCTGGGGAGAGCGTAGGGGAAGACGTGGTCTTGGAGTGTTTCAATTCAGCCGGTGTAATTCGCACTCTGTTATCTATACCGTTGATTGCGTGGTTAGAAAAGATGGATGAATTAGATGCAAGATTCAAAACTTTTTTTCGCAGCCATCAAAACACCATGGACGTGTCATCTGCCAGAAAGAAGCTAATCTTTTGAGGATCCCCCCACCATAACCACACCCACATCCCACACTCCACCCCCCTATTATTTTCAGCATTATATAAAGAGCAGCTGCCGAGAACGCATCGTATGACGCTAACATGCTTCCCACCACGCAAAGACGCATAACCACTTTCTGGACCCCCGTGTCAGCCGACTCGGGGTCTTCGCAGACAGCCGACCTTCCGCCCTCTCCTCCACCCTCTCCGGCTTCAACAGCCTCGACCGTAGATGAGGGTGAGCCGATCCCTGACACCCCTCCAGATTCTGAGGATGGCGTAGACGGAGGGCTGACTTCGCTTTTCTTTGACAGCATCAAATCCGCCGTGCTCCATCTGCTCAACCATGTGATTTTTACATATCGAAAAGATTACTGCAACGGCTGCATCACCAACCATCCCAGCCAGAGACAACACGAGTGTTTGGAGCCCATCGAAGATGGCTTCTACCAGAGTCGCTTTTACAACCTGAAGAGGAGACTCTGCACTTCAAAATTCATTCCAGCCATTCAACGTCTCCTGACCATGCGCAACATCAGAGTGGATGACGCCAGAGTCCGAACCGCCGCGGAGACTCTGCTGCATGAGCTGAAATCCAGAGACCAGATCATCAAAGTCATCGATGAAATGTACAGCAGCTCGATCGGCGAGGATGCGATGAAACTGGCTCAGCTGCAGAGGGTGCAAGAGTGTTGGGAAGACAGCGCGTCGCTTTGAACAGACCGAGAAAAGAGCAGAAATGGGTCATTACTGGGGAAGACTCGTGAGATATACGGAGGACTGCATCGTCATCCGTCAACTGATTGAGCTTTTGGACACAGTGATAAAAAACAGACTTTCGAACGTCATCCAAGACGTGCGAGTACAACGATTGGAGAACATGCTAGAAAAAGTCAGGTCTCACTCTACACAAATGCCCTGGGAGCTGATTGTTCAACAAACAGTGTCTCTGAGCGAACCCTGTGTGTTTAAAACATTTGAAAAAATTATAGCTGATTGGAGCGAAAATTGTGACGATATAAGAGTTTATCACTTGTTGAGTCTGTATGCCCTATTTGTAGATGTGATCGCCCACCGTCTGAAAAACAACTCCTCTGTAAATGTCTCGGATGAATTGAGAAGATTACATCACCTTATTCATCAAACTCTAGGCAGTGCCATTTTAGTCCAAACCTTATACATGTTGAGACGTTGAACTTTTTTTCTGTTAGAGTAATAGAATCATTTTTTCTCCTTTGACATTAAATAGCATGATACGTGTTTTTTAGCCAACACTACAATCTTGTTAGAGTAATAGATTTTTTTTTACTCCTATGATGTTAAATAGCATGATACATGTTTTTCTCTGTTTTATAACCAATACCTCAATCTTGTTAGAGTCGTTGTATGATGTGACTGCTTTTATTGAACATTAAAACTTCAAAACCTCCAAAAACCATGTGTTTTTTTTTTGTCTGGTATGTTTTTTTTTTTTTTAAAAAAACTATAAGACGATAAACCCAAAGAAAATAAATCATTGGCTTTGCCAGCGGTGAGAGAAAGAGAGTGGGGCGGGTTGTTTTCAAGAGAAAAAAAAAAGCTAGAAAACATGGCTGAGAAACGACGAATGAAAAAAATGTATTACGACCCAGCCCATCCAGGCAGTTTTGGAGGGGCGGAAAGATTGAGAAGAGCCGTGCAAGATGAAACAGGGGAGAAAATAAGGATGGAAAGCGTCAAAGATTTTTTATCAGAGCAGGATGCTTATACGTTACATAAGCCCGCCAGAACACATTTTCCCCGCAACAGAGTTTTTGCGTCTAGGCCTCTGAATCAATTTCAAGCTGACCTCTGTGATATGCAAGCCTTAGCCGAACACAACGACGGGTTCAAGTATTTGCTCACGGTCATAGACGTATTTTCCAAAAAGGCCTATGTACGTGTTCTGAAGAACAAGACCGCCGCTGAGGTGGTGAGGGCTTTCGAATCCATTTTTAAAGACAGCCGAACCCCAGAAAAGCTGCAAACGGATGCCGGAAAAGAATTTTTTAACAAGAGTTTCCAGAGTCTGATGAAGAAACGCGGCATCGTACATTTTGCCACAGCCAGCGATCTGAAGGCCTCTGTGATCGAGAGATTCAACCGTACCTTAAAGACAAGAATGTGGCGATACTTTACGGCTGAAAACACGCGAAGATATCTCGACGTCCTGCCCGCCTTGGTGAAAAGCTATAATCACAGTTATCACAGCAGTATTAAAATGACTCCTATGCAAGTGACTTCTGAAAACACCTTCCAGGTTTTTCAAAATCTCTACGGTACATTTCCCCTCAGACAGCGAGGTAGCTTAAAGATGAAATTTAAGAGGGGAGATCTTGTCAGAATATCCAAGTTGAGAGGGGTGTTTGACAAAAAATACGAGCAGAGTTTTACGGACGAGGTGTTCACGGTATCGGACGCCATCCCTCGTTTTCCTCCCGTCTACAAACTCCAAGATTACGACGGCGAGCCCATAGAGGGCTCGTTTTATGAAGCAGAGTTGCAAAAAGTCAGCGTGCCCCGAGCTCGAACTTATCAAGTGGAAAAAATTTTGAAACGACGTACCGTTCGGGGTGAAAAACAAGCGCTGGTACGCTGGAAAAACTGGCCTGAAAAGTTTAACAGCTGGGTCAGGGTCTCGGATCTGAGGAACATATAAAGGAAAAGGTGCGACTCAGACATCATATCTTAGCCCGCCATGGAACCGAGTCGGAGCGAGGGGTTTTATGTGACCCTACCCTCTAACGCCAGTAAGGACGTGTTTATCCATAATACCAGTTCTTGTTACACCGTGGATCTGGCTAAAGCCATAGAACTGAGAGGAGAATGGGTGGTGGGTCTTTGCGAAGTCATTTACCCCCGAACCTGGTATAATTTACCTAGGGATTTATCTTATTTTGATATCCGTGAAAAAGGGGACGCGGACAGGAAACGAAGGGATTTAGCTTCCGATGAGGAGGAGGAGGAAGCGGGGGAGTTGGAAGGAAAAGAAATACGAGCGGGAGAACTAGCTGAACTTTACCCCCTGCTGATCAGCAAGAAATTTGGTCGAGGCGGCTACTACGATCGCCCAAAAGCGCTGTTGGAACATTTCGTCCCCGCGTTGAGAGACCACATCCCCAACGCCGACGTCTCTTACAACGGAGTTACCAGGAAATTTGAATTCAAAGGAGACGGTCAACACAGAATCCGTGCATTTCCCCCTTTGGCCTACATGCTGGGCCTGAAAGCCAACGTGTGGTGGACCGTCTCTAACCGCGGTGCCCCCTATCCCTGCGATCTGCAAGGGGGTCTATATAACCTGTTTATTTACACGGACATCATTCAGTATCAGACGGTCGGTGATAGCTACTCACCGCTGCTGGGAACGGTCAGAGTCGCGGGAGATTACGGTGATATGGTCAGCATCAGACATAATATGATACATTATTTACCCGTGTCCAAAAATCACATCAAGAGTATTCGCATCGAGATTAAAACGGATCGCAACAGGTGTGTGGACTTTGTCTACGGAAAAACTATCGTGAAGCTTCACTTTAAACCCGCCGGATCTTAAAGCCCCCTCAATCTTATCGAGCCAAATTCAGGTAGAAAAAGAAAAAGAAAAAAAAGAAAAAGATGGCTCACCCCGCTATCAGAGCGGATCCTCATCGCTTCGTCAGTTACTATGAAAATCAAGCAGGGGGTACCTTGCCTGGTTTTTATGGGGCCCCTGTCATGTACGGGAGAGGTATAGGTTCCATATTTTCAAGGCTGTTTCGCTTCGTGACCCCTCTGGTGAAAAAAGGTTTTGCCATCGCCAAACCTCATCTGAAAACAGCGGCCACCGGCATCGCTTCCGATGTGGTCAAAAGCACGGTGGGGAATCTGATTAATAAACAGAATCAGGAGGGGGCCGGGGGCATTATGGTTTTGTCCCGCAGACCGAGGAAACGCCCGCCCGGCCAACGGATTTCCACAAAAACCAGAGAAGGAGTGAAGAGGAAATCATTCGGCAGAAGCAAGCCTAAAAGCAGGAAGTCTGCAAAGAGTCAGGATATTTTTTGAAAAGAAAAAAGATGGCGCATCAGAAATCAGCCGAGTGCACCCTGGCAGAGCTGGATTTATTTTCAGCTCCAATGACCCAGCTTTCCATCGAAGATAAGATCTACACCGAAATTTTACCTCTGTCCGCCATTACCGATGGGGGCCCTATCGAATTCTTCATTCCGGGAGACGGTGAAAAGTATCTGGATTTGAACGACACGCTGCTACACCTCCGCGTGAAAATTACTAACCCGGATGGCGCAAACTTGGCCAACGATGCGGCGGTGGGTTTAATCAATTATCCTCTCAACACCATCTTCAGCCAATGCGACGTCATTCTCGGGGATAGACTGATATCGCAGTCTAGCGCCACACACCCCTACAGAGCCATGATCGAAACCCTGCTCAACTTTTCCGAAGAAACTCTGAAAACCCAATTCAGCTCGGGTCTTTTTTACAAAGACACGGCTGGGGCCATGGACTCCATCGTGACCGTAGATGGTCCGAACGCAGGATTAAACCAGAGGGCCGCCTATACGGCTCGCTCCGCCGAAACACAGCTGCTGGGTCCTCTCCACGGAGACGTATTTTTCTGCGAAAGACTTCTTCTGAACACCGTCGACGTCAGAATTAAGCTGACCCGGGCCAGCGACGCCTTCTGCCTCATGGGAGCCCGTGACTCAGGCTTCCGTCTCCGTATACTGGGGGCCTCTCTGTACGTCAAAAAAGTCACCGTTTCCCCCGCCGTTCGTCTGGGCCATACTGCGGCCCTGCAGAAGGGCAACGCCCTCTACCCTCTGTCCCGCGTCAACGTGAAAACATACTCCATCCCGCAGAACTCTAGGGTATGCAACCAGGAGAACCTGTTTCTGGGCGTGATGCCCAAGTATGTGGTGCTGGGTATGGTGCATCACGAGGCCTTCACGGGGAGAAGAGACCTGTCCCCCTTTAATTTCATCCACTGCGACGTGGAATACTTAGCCCTCTGCCAGGATGGACGTCAAGTTCCTGCCAAGGCTTTCCAACCCCGATTTAACCAGCGGATCTCGGTCAGGGAGTTTTACAACATGTACGCGGCCACAGGGAGACACCTGAAAGATCTACCTCTGAGCATCAACCGCCGGGAGTTTGAAAGCGGATACACCTTATTCGTGTTCAACCTCAACCCCGCGGAGGACAGCGAGGCCCTGTCTCTCTCATCCAACGGTAGTTTAAGACTGGAGATGAGATTCAGGGTACCCTTGCCTCAAACCACCACTCTCATCGTCTACGCCTGTTACGATTCTGTACTGGAGATTAACTCCCAAAGACAGGTGCTGGTGGATTACTATTGACTTTTCTGAGCATGAATAATCATCAACTGGAA
Organism: Acanthurus coeruleus; assembly: GCA_029814675.1. Classification (NCBI taxonomy): domain Eukaryota; kingdom Metazoa; phylum Chordata; class Actinopteri; order Acanthuriformes; family Acanthuridae; genus Acanthurus; species Acanthurus coeruleus. The sequence continues at coordinate 9,117 of JAPZDT010106047.1, read as the reverse complement.
AGTCTTTTGCGTCATGTGCTGGGAGATGCATTTTGCGGCGTGTGGGCCAGCGATCAGCTACCTTTACTGAACCCTTCTTTCAGAACCCCGGCTTATTTTATCGTGAACACGCACGAAGGGCATCGGCCCGGAGAACACTGGCTAGCTCTGACTTTGGAAGAGGATGGCGAAGCCACCTTTTTTGACTCTTATGGATTCCCGCCGGATTTTTCTCATTACCCTTCGAGCATTTTACAGTTTTTGGAGAATCAACGTGGGATAAAAACCATCTTTTACCACGATCGCCAGCTTCAACACCCCCTGTCTCTGATGTGTGGTCAGCATTGTGTTTTTTATCTCTGTCATCGGGCCTGCGGATTATCTTATAAACAAGTTTTGTCTATGTATGATGAGGATGTGATACGCAATGATCTTAAAGTTTTTAACTTTGTGAAAAAATACCGTAGATGTGTTAGAAACCATAACTCTGTTAAACAAGTAGCTTGTTCTCTACAAATGTTTAGGGATTGTCACCGTGTTTGATTTTTTTTTTTTTAGAAATAAAACTCTGTAGACGTCAAATGGTTCTGAATAAATGCTTTATTGGGGAAGAACCGAAAATATTGTCTCTGTCTTTTTTTTTTTTTTTCCCAAATGTTGTGATCACATTCTAACCCACTGCGGGGAGAGGGACACATTTTTCCGCCGTCTCGATCTCAGTTTTTTCTTTTCTTCTCCCTCTCGGTCTTCCGGGCCTGAGAGTCTCACCCAGCGAGGGGAAAGGACCACATTTTTCTTTTTCTTTTTCCGCGTCGCTCTCTGTTTTGGCTGCTCTTCTTCTTCTTCTTCTTCTTGTACTTCTTCTCTGTTAAACGATTTACTCCATACCGGGGAAAGGATCACATTTTTCTTTTTCCGCGTCCCTCTCTGTTTCGGCTCCTCTTCTTCTTCTTCTTCTTCTTGTACTTCATCTCTGTTAAACGATTTACTCCATACCGGGGAAAGGATCACATGTTTTTTCCGCACGGGGCTGGCGACACCTTCGGCTCCATCCCGTTTGAACAGTTCATATTGCTCGCGAGCTTGAGGATTATTGACCGAGGATAAGGGGATGTTGAGTTCCGCTAGAGCGTTTAAAAAAGTCCTCCAGCCTCTGGGTTCGGTGCGGGGTTTCTTTTTGTAGGGGAGAGCGAGGCTTTTTAATAAATCTATCATATGAGACCCCTCCACGGCCTTCCCCTTATAAACAAATTCCCCTTTGGAATTCCAACCCGCGTCTCCGCGGGATAATTTCTTCAGGATGTACTCGGCGTTTTTGCGATCGCGAAGGGCCATGTTTTGCAAAATCTCCCCTGCCACCTCATCATCATCGACCCGAGTCTCGTGCTCGGTTCGGGGGTCGGCCTCGGGGGTGGAAGGGTCGCGATGCAGAGTCAGAGTCACTCGACGTTCATCTTTCTGGCCCTGCTTCTTCAAAGTCAGATATCTTTGCAGCAAAGCGTCGTATTTCTTCATTTTTTCATATTGAGTTAACCCGGGTTCATTTAATATGGCTTTCATTTTGGAGTCCAAATCCTCTTCAGCCGTTTCTCTGATAGATGAAGGAGAAGACCGGGGTCTGCTCAAATGATTTAACTGTTGAGGCGAGATGAGGTACATTTTCGGCATTTTGTTTTTTTTGTTTTTTTTTTGTTTTTTTTTGTTTTGTTTTTTTTTGTTTGTTTGTTTGTTTTGTTTTTTGTTTTTTGTTTTTTCCCTTACTGAGACCTTCTGAATACGCTCCCCAAAACCTGACCGAGGATAGGCACGGCAGCCGACAGCAGGGGTAGAATGAAACCCCCGGACTGTTTCAGCAGAGATGAGCGTTTGCGTTTCAGGCTGGCTTTTTTATCGGCCAGCAGTCTGATGATAGTTTTTCTTCTTTTCAACTTTTTGTACTGACAGGGAGTCAGCGGTATGTTTCCTTTCAGAAGATTTAAGGCCACCTCGCACAGAGCTTGGAGAAAGTCGTTGGAGCAGTGGACGAGAATGTCTTTGCGTTTGCGCGGTGTGGCGTGGTACAGAGCTCTGAGTAAGGGAGCGTTTCTTTTTAAACGCGCTGACATGGCTTATCCGGATTTATGGACGTACACCACGGGCCACTGGTGAGGGAGTATCCCCGATCTCAGTCTGTATCCATCTGGGCAGGAAGGTGTGAGGTCGACGATTAAATACCCGTGGGGATCCTTGACCGCGTCTTCGTAACTTTCTAAGAAAAATGCCTTTTGCGAGGGGAACATTTGATGAGCCAATACTTTGATTTGCGATTTGTCGCGCGGGTTTTTAAACAACACCAGATAGTTGCTGTTCAGACTAATAGTGCGGCTGTGTTTTCCCTGGTGAAATAAGTTTTGAGACAACATCATCACGCTCATATCCCTATGATGTCTGTACTGTGTGAATATTTTAACCACATCGGGATGGTCCGAGGCTTGGAAAATCACATCGTCCAATACGATCAGATGCTTCTGGTCCGGAGGAAACAGGTCTTCGTCTTCAAAAGAATCAGGCAGTCCTTTGATAAATTTAATATCTTTATTCATCTTTTGCAGCTCAGTGTACATAGGTTGAAAAGAAGTATATATCCACACAATGTTATCAGGCTTGGCGTTCATGACATGTTCACAGTCTTCCAGTACACTTTTTACAAAATAACTTTTGCCACAACCGCTTGGTCCCACAATTAAACATGAAAAAGGTACAGTAAATCGAGGGTCAAAATTAATCTCCTCCATGTTGCTCACGCTTGACCTTCTATTGTAATACAACGAAAGAAAAAAAAATAAAATAAAACAAAAAAATAAACTAGTAACCAAAAGGTAGGGTGGTGCCGTCTGCAAAGAGACGTCTTTTGTCATACACCACTCGGAGCTTTTTCTGAAATGCTACATTTTTCAAGCTGAAGCTTTTTTTATCTCGCGCAATGTTGCGCTGAGGGATCTCAATCACCCTCCCCCTCCCTTCCTCAGTGTCGCTCAGATAGTCCTGCACCAGCTCTTTTACGCTGTCAAAGTTGACCACATCGCAGCATTCCTGAGTCTGTGTGATGCCTTTGACGCGCAACACTACTTTTTTCTTGTCTCTAGTCTGGTAGGCGTAACTCTTTGGGCCCGCTGAGACAAATTCCTGAATGCTGTCGCCCCCTAGCTCGTCAGTCAATTGACCCAGGTATTTCCCCACTTCTAGCGGGGTCTCTCCTTCTTTTACCACATAAATCAGGCTATCGGTGTCGGTGTAAAGGACTCTTTCTTGCAACCGCTCCAGATAACCGTACATTGTTAAACGCGCGTGGGCCGTAGTGAAAGCGGCTATGAAGACGTTGTTGCATCTCCCCGGAGGTACGACGCATCCTTCTCCGTAATCCCACTGAACCATAGCTACGTCGTCGTTAATAAAGTGGAAATACTTGACGCGGCATTCCCCCGAAAACAACATGCGGAGAAATTCTTCGGGGTTGCGGATGAGGGTGGTCTGAGTGAGGTTGCTTCTCTGCGCGAATTTACCCCAGAGGCTGTTGAGACACAGTTTAGACACCTGTCTTATGGCGGGGTTCGCCTCGATTTTATCGGGGTCCAGCCGGATCCCCTGATGAGTCTGATAATCTTTGATGTACTTTTCCCTGCTCTCAGGATCCGTCGCCTCCGGCGGATAGCCCGAGGCTTCCTGTTTACCCTTCAGGAAGGTACGCATGTAGTCCACAAAAATGGAACTGCTCTGCTTCTCAAAGTGCCACACCTCGATAATTTCGACCAGTCTGTAGCCTAACTCTAGGGCTTTGTTGAATTCGGTGCTGACCCAGACCCCCGTAAGCGCTCTGGCCTCGTCATCGTGCCGGCAGGGGCCGTCCTGCCGATTTATTTCAGCGCAGGTGCGGCAGAGGGTAAACACTAATTTCCCGCATGAAGTTTTGTGGGGTAAAACGGGAAAATAGAGTCGCCGAGGGGGATAGACCACGGCCTTTATGAAGCCAAAGTACTTTCGCGGGTCATCAAAGTCTTTGTAGATGATGGTGGGGTGGCCTAGAGGGTAAGGAAAGCTGCAATTGACGTACGGATAAAGGGAGGTGACGTCGACATAATGCACGGTCTCCTGCGGCCCTGCTGTGTACCTTAACCTGAACGCGCTGGTCCTGCCCCCAAACAGGGCCTGACGCGGGGACATCGGTTCGGGAGCTCGAAAGCTCCGAATAAACTCTCTCACTCGCGGGTCTGTTTTAGTCATCTCTATCCAAACGTGCTCTCTCATCACGATGGTGCGAACGCCGTAAACGGCTCTTAAGGTCTCCAACTTCTCCTCACTAGCCGCGTGCAACTCTTCATAACGCCTGCCCATTAGAGGGTTGGTGTTGTGCGGTTGAAAACACGACGGACATCCGTGATAGAAGCACCCCTGAAACTCCCAGACATATTTAACGCCTTGGATCTCGGCGTAGCCATCGACATAGTATTTCCCAATCTGTTTTTCCCCGATGTTTAAGGCGTGTTGGATAAAAATGTTTTTGCAACGTGCCTCCCACTCTAAAAACTGGATGGAGACGTTCGAGTATCTTTTACACTGGTGTTTGTAGTTATCGGGGCAGGGGATGGCTATGGTACGGGGAGTCAGGAAATTGGTGAGAAACACTTTCATGCAAGCCGAGGCGATGGTGATGCTGTTGAAAGGGTCCACGTTTGTTTTATCGAGAAACCCCTGTCTGAATTTGAGACACCCTTCGCGGAGAATATCTACGTCGTTACTACAGTAACGGCGAGCTTCCTGCTCAAATTTGAACGGGCCTCGAGCGGCTTCCTTGTACCAGCTGAGAAAGTCTTTCTGCTCGCTGGGGCTCATACGATCTATGCCGTAATAACGCGGGTGAGGATAAGGGCCTACGTAGCCGAGACGCTTCTCTGAGCTGAAGAGGTGGGGAAAATAGCCCTTGCTCTGGTCACTGAAACCCAGCGCTTTGGGCATAGCGCTGAGACGCATGGTGAGGAAAGACAAGGAGTCTATAAATCTTAATTTGAAATCACCGTCTTCTAAACAGAGCACTTTGCTGCCTTGCATGAGGAGGGTGGGTCTGAGACCCATTTTTATCATACCCCGGAGGACCAAGTAGGCGTCGAATCCTTTAGAATTGTGTGCTATAAACGTAGCCCCGGAGTACAACGGCCTCCTGTACTTGAGCAGAAAATCTGTGATGCAATTTACGCCGTACGAGGACCATTTTAACCCTCCCAGCGTTTTGGTACACACGAGGAAGGGAGCGTGCACGCCCTCACTATCAACGAATGTTTCAAAATCGTAAAAAATCAGTTTCTCGTTGTGCTGTTCGGCCTGGGGAGAGGGCTGAATGTAGCACAGGTGATCTCTGTCAAACACTCCCGTGTCTAAAGCCAACATTTCCCCGCAAATGAGACATTTGGGTGGGACGCACTCGTGTTTTTGCCCCGTTTTAGTCATCGCCACGTAGTAATCTTTCTTGCATTTGAGACATTTTTTCATCAGGTCACAGTTACTGGCATACACTTTGCTCAAGGGCCTTAATTTAGGCTCTCTGTGTCTGATCAGACACCCGGGTGAACGACAGTATCTGTTACAATTACTGCAGACAATGGGGGTGAAGCTCTCAGCCGCGCATGCTGCATCTTGGCAGATGTGACAGAAGCCTTTACATCGGTGTTTGTGAGGATTCTGATAACCTCTGAAGCAATAGTGGCAAATGTATTTGCTCCCTATAAATCCTGTAGGATTTTTTATCCCATAGTAGTGGTTTTGAAATAAAAACAGGAACAGAGTTTGGGCTGCTTTGGGAAAATCTGTCTGAAAACAAGAGAGGGTTCTATCCTCAGCGTTTCTGTAAAACACCACAATTTTGCGATCCAGAATGTTTTCAAATAGGCGAACGTGGTTAAAGGTCACCGGAGTCTGATCTGTCAGACCGGCCTGACGTTGTAACTCTGCCCCTAGCTGGGCTGCTTGGCTTTTGGTGAGGTTTGGGTCGGTGAGATGCGCTAAGCTGATGGCGAAGCAGAGCTGGTTGTCTGTGTTGTTTATCACATACAGATGCTGCGCTTTCTTTTTGAGAATCTCTATGTCTAGAGTTTTTTCCAACTTTCTTTTTTTACCACCCCCTCTGGGGTTTCTCACTACCTGTATGGTTAATTCCAGAGTACTGTCCTTCAGAATTTCCCTGTTGGATTGCACCAGCCGGTCTAATAGGTCTTGAAATACGGCTGCGGCGTTATCGGGTTGATCGATGGTTGCTAACACATGATTGTTTAAATTTTCCCCAGATAACTCAAATTGTATAACATCACCCTCTCTGATTTCTGCAATAGCTCTTTCCAGAGGCCCCTGAAAATTATTCATAACATTGCAGTAAAACTCTGCGTAATTAGGTATACTCTCGGGTTGAGGGACATTTAATATTTGTCTTATTTCCAGATTGTTAAAGCGCTCACGTCGAGTCTCTAGTTCTCTGTCAGCCTCCCCCACTGCCCCACCCTGCTGTGAGGGATCTGCACCCCCGCTCTGTGAGGGCTGATTCTGGCCCCTTTGTATTGTCTGCTGGAAATTATGCAGAGCCTCGTTTAAAGGGGAAAAATAGCTTTCTGGGTTACTCTCACCGTTTAAAGTTGATGGCTGCAGAGGAATATACGCCCTGTCTGAGTTAGTCTCTGGCACCGAGGCCTCATGGTTCATATTTTGATTAATTTCTTCTATCATTTGGAAGAGATCGCTGGAACCTCTAAATTCATTATTTTCAACAGTTGTTTGTTGCAATTCATGCAGGGCCTCGTTTAAAAGGGAAAAATAGCTTTCTGGGTTACTCTCATCGTCTAAAGTTGATGGTTGCAAAGGAACAGACGCCCTGTCTGGGTTAGTCTCTGGCACCGAGGCCTCATGGTTCATATTTTGATTAATTTCTTCTATCGTTTGGAAAAGATCGCTGGAACCTCTAAATTCATTATTTTCATCCATATTGACTAGGGTTTAAACTATTTGAACTATTTCTGTTAAAACTTCACAACACAGCTCTGTTTTCTTTCTTTTTTTAATTAGATCAGATGTTACAACGTCACATCATGCGCTAGTTAGTGGCTCGCACCCCCATTTTCTGAACAATTTGTCTTACATTTCAGCACATACATTTCTGATAAATCTACAGATCTTGCCCGTGGTGGTGAGCAATTCCCAAATCAGGCTGCCGAGAATGATGATGTTGCTCCCGGGTGGTGTTTCAGGCTGATGCTGAGGTTGAAGCTGCAGCTGGGGGGCTGGGGGTTGAAGCTCCGGCTGGGGAGTCAGAGGAGTCGGAGGTTGAAGCTCCGGCTGGGGAGTCAGAGGAGTCGGAGGTTGAATCTGCGGCTGAGGAGTCGGAGGTTGAAGCTGGGGAGCCCAATGCAGCAGCTGGGGGCTCAGGGGGCCGAGAGGTTGAAGCTGGAGCTGGGGAGTCGGAGGAGTCGGGGGGTCCGACGGTTGAAGCTGGACCTGTGGGACCAGAGGTCCGGTAGCCCGATGCAGGAGCTGGGGACTCGAAAGCCCCATACGATGATACAGGAGCTGCTGGGCTGGAGGTCCGATAATATGGTTCGGTTGGGGGTCTATAGAGAAAGGAGACGGAGTTGGCATTCATAAGCGTTCGTGTGTGTGTGTGTGTGTGTGTGTGTGTGTGTGTGTGTGTGTGTGTCATGGGGAGGGGGGTTGGTGAAAGATGTTTGTCTGAGTTTCTCTGAACAGGGTCAGATTCAAAACATAGTCATCTGATGCACGTATCGCAGTTTTTTAGATACAAATCTGAAACACTAAACCCGGTAAAGAAACATACGCAGAAAAAAGCATGGTCTAAAAACTAAACATGAGCGCAAGATTGTTGAATTAGCAGAGAGAATGTTCTGATGCCTTTATTTTTTTAGACACTAAGCTGAAACACAAAGGAGGGGGTGGCAGTCTATCAGAGGGTGTGAAAGGTCACACGGGCCCATCATGAATACAAAGTCGCGTGCCTCTGTGTGTGTGTGTGTGTGTGTGTGTGTGACAGACTGATGAGAGAGAGAGAGAGAGAGGGGAGAGAGTTTAGGATGAGAACTTTGCTTACCGGGTCTGAATCTATCGCGAGGGTCCGATTTCCTTTTCTTTTTCTGCGGGAGGTCTATTGCAGGGTTGCTTGGAGCGCCGGATCGCTTTCTTCCCTGCACGCTGCTCACTGAGACATCGGAGGTGGATGGTTGGTTGTCGTCCCTCTCTATGGAATTTTGTCTTCTGTTGGCCTCTTTACTCTTGGGATTTTCAAAGTTTAGAAGAACGTTGCTCTGGATGGGAAGATGATCGCCAGGAACTAGCGGCTGCCATTTTTGGAGTTCTTGCTCCTCCTCAGCTCTATCGAACATTTCTGCAAGTCATGACAAGAAACATTTATTAACAGACGTTTGTTACTAGTTTATAACTGCCGGTATAGAAAGCGGCTGGCACAACACAGAAAAAAAAAAAAAAGAAAAACGTTAACGGGTCTTACCATAATCTGCCTGAGTGTATTCATCATCATCATGCAGTTCAGTCTGATGAGAGAAAGTGGTCCGGCTTGGCAACTGCCTTTCTTCAGGCGGGGCCGGGTGTATCTCAGCAAACACTAGATGTTCTTTAAGAAAATGAGCATTTTATTATTAAAAGATTTTGTACGTTTTAAAAAAGGTTTTGTATAAAAAAAGTATGGAAAGTTTAACAGTCAGACCTACCTCTGCCTTGCTTCATCCCCGTTTGCGTTGAATCTGCTCAAGAATCTCTGCGACTCCGAAACTGGAGGAACGGGGCCCCTTATATTTGGTATGGTTTCATTGAGCACTTATTCTCGCGCGTAGTGTGAGTTTTACCGCCGTTTTTTGACATCTATTTTCACAAAAGCATTTTTTCAAACTTTTTAGAAGATTATACGCTCCCACGATCTTCTCGTGTCTCACCAGAACATTGGTAAAACAGGCTTTTATCCATCGCCCCTTCTCATGGCGGGTGATTGGTTTGTTTTTTCTGCATAGGTTATAGGGATGGACCTCATATTTCACAAAAGCCGAAACTTGATCATTCATCCTCCAAAGTAGGATCTGATCTCTGCAGCATCAT
>JAPZDT010105783.1:0-11108 GCA_029814675.1 Acanthurus coeruleus | reverse complement strand
CTGACTCTGCCAGGAGGCTAAATGCTCAGGGCGCACAGGTTGGTACCTGCATTGAGAAAGCAAGGCCCTACTATGAGGCACGCAGACTTGCCAAAGAGGTTAGTATTGTTGCTGCATCAGTCTTTAGTGTAATTGTGTTTGGATTAATAAGAGATAAACACTTAAATTGACAGTTTAATAGATCCACCTAGTGCAATATGGTGCAGTCCTGCAATTATTCTACCTTCACAAAAGTTCAATTTGACTTTTTTTAAAAAACTGTTTTAGTAAACTATTGAATCAACAATATTGTCAGGCAGAAGGGTGCATTTTTTGCTGTTGTTGACTTGTCTTGTGTTACATTCAAAACTGATTGCAATGTTTAGAATACATTTATATATATTTTTATATATATAAGAAAACCTCTCAGCATATTTTGACATTAAGTAATGTAAAGGATTAGAATTATTGTCCCTAAGGCTTTACCTGAAGGCTATCACCCATCAAGATTTTTTTGCATGATCAATTTGGACAAATATATATGTTTTCAAACTGCTGTTTGTGTTTTTAGTAAATCCATACAGAATGCAAATATTATGCGGCAATAAAGGGACACATTTATTTTTTGGTGGTGTCAAGGCATTAACCCATCACATTGTGTATATGGATGTCACATCATCCCGAACCCTATCTATGCCATAGCCCTCTCAGATGGGGTGCTGGTATCTCCAGAAGGACCTCAAACAAGTGAAGTGAAGTACGTCCGAAACTGTCTGTGATACAGTTTAAACTCCTGAATGAAGAGACTGAACTCTTCTTCTTTGTCTCTGCCCTGAAGCAGGGCATAAACCCAAAATCTCCTCTTTTGTTGAGTGAGGAGAAAGACACCAAACTCTTTCTCACTGGATGAGGTTGAATCCATTATTGGTTCCTTAAGCCAGGCTTGTTCAATAAAATTTGTGCCAGCTGATCTGCTGCAAAATTTATTGTGAAGTGTTTCACAAATTGAGTAGCTGCTGGTAAGAATAGTTTTAAAGCATATATTCGCCTGCAAATTTTTGCATTTTTGTGTCTTCAATTTGTGATGCTCCCAGCATGTTTTGGCCCTCAGGGGCACTTTTCACTTTTTTAAAAATCTGTTTTAAAAAATGGAGCGAAATACATATATTAAGTTCTTCAGCCCTTGAAAGATGTTTTTTTTACACTACTAGTAGTTGAAAGCTATAAATGATAACAAAGCAAACATTTGATCTGCAATTAGCAGATGGTCTGTTTGGGAGCTTTAGCGTCAGTTGTTCTATTAAATCCTTTTTGCCAAACAGGTTTGCCAAACCTCTGTGAACAGGATCAGAAGCCAATGCGAAAGTACCAAAACCAGCAGTTCCTCTATTGGCTACTTGAGGCTGGCTGCAAAAGGGAGCAAATTCCCATAAGAGCCCATGTTAAAATGGCCATGTTTACAGCAGAAATAAATATGTTTGAAGTCTTGTTAATTATGGTTTTGGTCTCCATAGCTTTTTCCTCCTTTCATGATAACTGTACAGGGGGTGAATTTTTTTTTTTTTTTTTCACTTGTTCAAATTATATTTTGGCTAAAATTTGGGCATAATTAAGTTAGTGGCCACTTTAAGTCAGGAGCTATCTGGCTTGCTGTTCCTCTGCTAGCTAGCTAACCTACCAAAGTGACCCCCTGATTGTGTATGTCCCGTCCAGAAAAGTTTTCATTTAAAAATTGGACTTAGAACATATCTTTCTGTGTGATTTTACTAACAGACTGCAGACCAGGTATTGGACCTTGCTTGTTAGGGAGACCATTAACCGGCCTTTGGGCAAAACTCCCAGCTGTGCTAACATTGCTAACAGTAGCTTATGGGAGTGTGTGCTTGATACAATTATCAATTGAACATACACTGAGGTCAAAACATAATAAATAAGTGTCCGTCATTTTGCACGTACAGTATTTCTTATAATCACACTGTGATGTTGCTCTACAGTACCTCCTGCCTTTTGTAAGGTGCGCTTTTATTTAGAAAATCCTTGTTTTTTATTGGTTATCACAGTCATGTGATTAGGTTCTCAGATCAGAGCAGCCATCTTTTTTCTTTCTGTGGAACAATGTGCCTATGCCTTACCATCTATTGCATCCGTCGCTGTTGAGCCTTGGAGAAGCTTTGTTTTTTCACAAGAAAGACTGTTCCTGGCATTGTTACGGTGACTAAGATCTTCAGTAAACAGACTTCAACTTGCTACACGTCTCAGTCATCTTTCACCTTTCCAGAAACAAAGTGTTTAGCTATCTGTCACTCCTGTGAAGTCACGCACGTAGGGGACAGAATAGTGAAAAAACAGCATCACGGCGGGCCCAACACAGCTGATACAGCAGGAAAAACACAAGCTCTTTGTCTCGTGCTTGTTTCAGCATACAAGATGGACAACAAGGGAAATACGGAGGATCAGCAATATGTTCCAGCTCGACCATCATCTGTCAAGTCGCATGTGACCAGGTCTGTTGTTACTTCATCTACTAGTTCTAGCAAATCTTCAGCTAGTTTAGTAGCAGCTAAAGCGCGTGCCAGGGCAGAGGCAGCACGTGCTCGCTCCGTCTTTGTTAAAAAAGAAACTGAGCTCGTGGTTGAAAAAGCCCAGCTTAAGGTAGAGGAGGTACGCATGGAGGCAGCTTAAAACGCATTAAAGCAAGAAAAGGAGGTTGCTGCTGCGGAAGCCGAGGCAGAGATTCTGGAAGCAGCTGTAGCACAACTGGAATCTGAAGCAGGCTCGCTGAACATTGCAACTATTCCACATGAGTCCAGAGAGAAAAGAACAAGTGACTATGTTGAATGCCACTCTAGAATGCAGTCTAGTCACCAGTCATTGTCCCGTTCTCAAGTTAACGCTGCACCTGTTCAGCAACATGAAGCCCCTCAATCTCTGTCACTCGATGGCAGCAAACATAATCCCACTCACGTGACTGGAGATGGTCTGCACATCACTCCTACATCTGTCAAGCACCACACCTGCTACTCTGCAGCACATAGCATGAATCAACCAACCTCCCAATGTCCAACAGAGACGCAGTCTCCCGTGAAGGGACCTCACAAAGACAAAACCCCACTCATGATGCAGACGCCGCAGCCACGTGCGCCTGACCACACAGGTATGAATGATTTTGCTACTTACATGGCTCGACGTGAACTTGTAACATCTGGAATGGTCAAGTTCGATGACCGACCAGACAACTACTGGGGATGGAAATCAACCTTTACAAACGCCATACAAGGACTGAGACTTACCTGCAACGAAGAACTCGACCTTCTGGCTAAGTGGTTGGGTCCTCAGTCATCAGAACAAGTTAGAAGAATCAGAGCTGTTCATGTCAGTGACCCGGTGGCTGGGCTCAGGATGGCATGGATGCGCCTGGAGGAGTGTTATGGTTCTCCTGAAACAATAGAGAAGGCTCTTTTGGACAAGCTCGAGAGGTTCCCGAGGCTCGGAAATAAAGACCCCCTAAGATTAAGAGAACTTGGTGATTTGCTGAGGGAGTTGGAGTCAGCAAAACTAGAAGGTTACTTACCTGGACTTGTCTATTTGGATACATCTCGAGGTGTTAACCCGATAGTGGAGAAACTGCCGTATACACTTCAAGAGAAATGGATGTCACAAGGTAGCATGTACAAGATGCAGAACCAAGTCCAGTTTCCACCATTCTCATTCTTTGTGGATTTTGTCGTCAGAGAGGCTCAAATCCGTAATGATCCAAGTTTCACACTCAGCTCATCTAGCACAATAGCAGTGAAGTCAGATACCCCTGTGAAGAGGTATGCGTCCTCGAGAGGTCAAGTATCATCACACAAAACAGAAATCACGTCAATACCTACCACAAAACCTATGGAGACCACTAGCAACAGTGGCAACCTGGATGTCAACAGACAGTGTCCGATTCATAGGAAACCTCATCCTCTCAAGCGATGCAGAACCTTCCGAGCTAAGACAATAGAAGAACGCAAAGCTTTTCTTAAGGAGAGTGGGGTTTGTTTCAGATGCTGTGCATCAACCGATCACATGGCTAAGGACTGCAAAACAGCCATCGAGGGCAAAGAGTGTGAAAGCAATAAACATGTCACAGCTCTTCATCCAGGACCAGGTCCATGGACTGTCAGAGAGCCAGATTCAGAGCATGGCGGGGAGGAAAAGCAAGAACAATCTCCTGACATAATTTCCAAATGCACAGAAGTGTGTGGAGAAGCCAACACCTCCCGCTCCTGCTCAAAAATCTGCCTCGTAAAGGTGCATTCAAGGGAGCAACCAAACAGATCAGTAAAGGTCTATGCTGTACTCGATGACCAGAGTAATAGGTCTCTTGCTCGGTCGGAGTTCTTTGACCTGTTCAACCTTGCAGGCTCGGACTCTCCCTACACTCTTCGCACCTGTGCTGGAGTTACAGAGATGTCAGGAAGAAGAGGAATTGGTTTCATCGCTCAGCCATTGGATGGAAGTATCAGAGTACCTCTTCCTACTCTTATTGAGTGCAACCATATGCCAGATGACAGGTCAGAAATACCCACTCCTGCGGCTGCGGAACATCACTCCCACCTTGCACCTATTGCTCATCTGATCCCTGAACTTGACCCTGATGCACAGATTCTCCTGCTCCTTGGCCGGGATGTCTTGCAGGTCCACAAAGTGAGAGACCAGCGCAATGGGCCGAACAACGCCCCGTATGCCCAAAAACTTGATCTTGGCTGGGTTGTAGTTGGGGAAGTCTGTTTAGGTGCAGCACACAGGCCTAAGGGAGCCAACACATACCGGACTCATGTTTTGGAGAACGGACGCCACTCTCACTTCAGTCCATGTCCAAACCACTTGGTTTTGAAAGAGAAGTTCACAACAGATCCAAGTAACAAACCTCTCAGCTCTCAAAACCTAAGCTGCTCTCGTTCTACTGACAGCATAAGTCAGAACACTGGATATCTTTCACTGGGAAGCAAGATCTTTGAAAGAACAAAGGACGACAACAAAGTTGCCCCATCCATTGAGGACAGACAATTCATTCAGCTGATGGATAGAGAGATGTTTATGAGTGATGCTAACAGTTGGGTGGCTCCACTTCCCTTTCGCACACCAAGGCCATGCCTTCCCAACAACAGAAAGCAAGCTCTCTCCCGTTTCACCAGCCTTTGCCGCACTCTTGAAAGGAAGCCTGTCATGAAGAGTCAGTTTCTGGCTTTCATGCAGAAAATCATGGATCAAGATCATGCTGAATTAGCTCCACCTCTGCGTGATGGAGAAGAATGCTGGTACCTTCCCAGTTTTGGTGTGTATCACCCACGCAAGCCTGACCAAATTCAAGTTGTGTTTGACTCCAGTGCCTCACATCAAGGCATCTCACTCAATGATATACTGCTGACAGGTCCAGACTTGAATAACAGCTTGCTGGGAGTACTGATGCGGTTCAGGTGTGAGCAAGTAGCCATCATGGCAGACATTGAACAAATGTTCCACAGCTTCATTGTCAGGGAAGACCATAGGAACTTCCTCAGGTTCCTGTGGTTTAAAGACAATGATACCACCAAAGAAGTTGTGGAATATAGAATGAAAGTCCATGTGTTTGGCAATCGGCCTTCTCCAGCTGTTGCTATCTATGGGCTCCGACGAGCAGCTCTGCATGGAGAAGACGAGTTTGGTGAAAATGCGAAGCAGTTCATATACAGAGACTGTTACGTTGACAATGGGCTCAAGTCTCTGCCATCTGCAACCGCAGCTATCAATCTGTTGAAAGCAGCCCAAGATATGCTTGCAGTCTCTAACCTGAGACTCCATAAAATAGCATCCAACTGCCCAACTGTCATGGAGGCATTTCCATCAACAGATCATGCAAAGAATTTGAGGGACCTTGATCTGGACACCAACTCACCTCCCGTGCAACGCAGTCTTGGATTAAGTTGGGATCTCAGGAAGGACGTGTTCACATTCCAAGTTGGGAACAGTGAAAAGCCATTCACGCGGAGAGGAGTGCTTGCAACTATTAACAGCCTCTTCGATCCACTTGGTATTGTGGCTCCTGTTATCATCCAAGGGAAGTACTTACTACGACAGCTCACAAGGGATGTCGGCGACTGGGACGCTCCTCTCTCAGCGGACAAGGAGGCCGAATGGATTACTTGGAGAGACTCTCTGCAAAGTCTAGAACAGCTTGAAATTCCTCGAGCCTACACCACTGCCTGTCTTTCTACTGCTCAACATACAGAGGTCCACATTTTTTCAGATGCCTCTGTTAAGGCCATTGCAGCAGTAGCATATCTTAAGGTGGTTGATGGGGAAGGGAAGTGCCACATTGGTTTCATCATAGGAAAAGCCAAGTTGGCCCCAATATCGGTTCATACTGTTCCCAGGCTTGAGTTAGGTGCCGCTGTTCTGGCAGTCGAAATTGCTGAGCTGATTGTGAGTGAGTTGGACATCGACCCCAACTATCTTCAGTTCTATACTGACAGTAAGGTAGTGCTTGGATACCTCAATAATGAAACCAGGAGGTTCTATGTGTATGTCAGCAACAGGGTGGAACGGATAAGGAAATCCACACGTCCGGAGCAGTGGCATTATGTCCCGACCAGCCAGAACCCTGCAGATATTGCCACCAGGTCAGTGCCTGCTGCGCAGCTATCAGACACCATCTGGTTTACAGGTCCGGATCTCCTGAGACATTCGATGAAGAGTAACACCACAGAAGAAGAATATGACCTCATAGACCCAGACACAGATGTGGAGGTTCGATGTCACACTGTCACAGCGACAGAATCTCACAGAGGCCTCGGTTCACATCGATTTGAAAGGTTTTCTACATGGCAGTCTCTTGTCAGAGGTATAGCCTCCCTCATCCATGTTGTTCAGTCCTTTGGGGCAGAAAAGAGCAGCAATCAAGAATGTAGTGGTTGGCATCATTGTTTCAAGCTTCACACAGCTGATGCATTGGCACAAGCAAAGGCTACCATCATTGGATGTGTGCAAAAGGAGGCATGCCAAGCTGAATTGTCTTGTTTGGAGAAAGGAGAAGCCATTCCTAAAAACAGCCCCTTGAGAAAACTCAACCCTATTTTTGATGACCACCTCCTCTTACGAATAGGTGGTCGGCTCCAGCATGCACCTCTTGACATAGAGGAGAGACATCCTCTTATTATTCCTGGCCGGAGTCATATTGCTACTTTACTTATTACTCACTACCATGAGAGAGTCAAACATCAAGGCAGAGTCTTCACAGAAGGAGCGATCCGCACAGCTGGTATCTGGATAATTGGAGCAAGGAAACGCATCGCCAGAATTCTGCATAAGTGTGTCATGTGCAGTAAACTACGTGGAAAGCCATCAGAACAGAAGATGGCGGATCTCCCGTCCGATCGTCTCAGCATGGAACCCCCTTTTACCAACGTAGGCCTAGACGTTTTCGGCCCCTGGACCATTGCCACTCGTCGCACCAGAGGAGGGGCAGCTAACAGTAAAAGGTGGGCAGTACTCTTTACATGTCTTAGCATACGTGCTGTGCATATTGAGCTTATAGAGTCAATGGACACATCAAGCTTTATTAATGCTCTACGCCGCTTCTTTGCTGTGCGAGGTCCTGTAAAGCTGATCCGGTCTGACTGTGGCACAAACTTTAGAGGAGCCTGCAAAGAGCTGCAAATCCTCCTGCAAGATGAGACTAACATCTCTAAGTATCTTAGTGAGGAAGGATGCACGTGGTTGTTTAACCCACCCCACTCTTCCCATATGGGAGGAGTATGGGAGAGAATGATCGGGGTTGCAAGACAGATTCTTGACTCAATGCTTTCTCAAGTCAGCCCCTCACATCTCACTCACGAAGTACTTTCAACCTTTATGGCTGAAGTTTCTGCAATAATAAATGCAAGACCCCTCACACCCATCTCGACTGATGCAGATTCACCTTGTCTTCTGACTCCAACAAAGATCCTCACACAGAAAGTCTGCACCCCTCTTCCTCCTCCAGGATCCTTTGAAAATGCAGATCTGTATCGTCAGCAGTGGAAACGGGTCCAGCACTTGGCAAATGCCTTTTGGGAAAGATGGAGGTGAGAATATCTCTCCACTCTTCAAACCAGAAGCAAGTGGCAGGATGCATATCCTAATGTCAAGGAAGGAGATGTAGTTCTACTCAGAGACACTCAAGTAAAAAGGAACCTGTGGCCCATGGCTCTTGTCACCAAGACTCACCCTGGTAAAGACGGAAAGGTCAGGAAACTTGAGCTGAAGGTCACCAACGGTGGGACTGTTAGAACCTTACTCAGGCCAGTAACTGAAACAGTTGTACTTCTGTCTTCTTGAGCTTCTACCATGGACAGTTCCCCGTGTTATTTCCTATGTTTGTTTAACTTTTTGTTTAGCAATTAATAGTGTTATTGTATTCAATACCAGACGGGGAGTGTGATGTTGCTCTACAGTACCTCCTGCCTTTTGTAAGGTGCGCTTTTATTTTGAAAATCCTTGTTTTTTATTGGTTATCACAGTCATGTGATTAGGTTCTCAGATCAGAGCAGCCATCTTGTTTCTTTCTGTGGGACAATGTGCCTATGCCTTACCATCTATTGCATCCGTCGCTGTTGAGCCTTGGAGAAGCTTTGTTTGTAAGTTTATATTATATATCATATTTGTATAATTCATATTTTTGGAATATTGTGATGGTTTATTTCATATTTGGTAAGATTTATAAGTTAATGCTAAAATTCATATTTTCCTTGTATGTAACATAGTCGCTCATTCATAACATCCTTTTATGGACATTTTTCTGTATCTATTTTTAGTTTCACAAGAAAGACTGTTCCTGGCATTGTTACGGTGACTAAGATCTTCAGTAAACAGACTTCAACTTGCTACACGTCTCAGTCATCTTTCACCTTTCCAGAAACAAAGTGTTTAGCTATCTGTCACTCCTGTGAAGTCACGCACGTAGGGGACAGAATACACACTGATGAAACTTTTCAACAAAATGCACCTATGTTAGGCTGAAAATAAAGGCCCACCACATTAATGAGCTAAGATTAACATCAGACTTGCCATAAGGCCAAGTAAAGAGGTCAAGTTTCTACATTTACAGTAGGCTTCCAAATATCTGAGAGAATGATCAAGGAGGGGGTTTGCTAGGGACACTAACTGGAACAAATAGCTGTATCTGTGGCTGTTGTGGCTACTCATTCTTGGGAGTGGTGCTTGGTGCCTAATGTTAACTTTGCAACAAGGCCTAGCAAATTCATCCTGCTGCACACGGGGAGCTCTCAATAACACAGCTTTGAGACGGTTTCTACAAATGCTAAGTTGCTAAATTACCATACGGCCCAGTTAACTAAGTTGATGTGGTTCAGTTCTTCGACCTGCCTTAGCTTTACTTACGCTCGGCCTCTTTGCCCGTTTTTGATTAGTCTGCAGCCAAGTGGTAGTGCCCAGTGCGAGAGTCTTCAGGCTTCAAAAAGGCTCTGCAGAAAACTATGAGTGACATCTTGATGTCTCTGTCCATTGTATTTACTGTCAATGACTCTTTCCTGACATTTTTTTTATGTAGACTATTTCATGACAGTTAAGGGTCATACACCATATAATCCATACTTGCAATCTCACATATGTACATTCTCCTTACACAGCTGGAAATGAGCATTTGTAAATGAGACGGTCCAGTCAATAGAAGATGTCCAGCTGTGTGACAACTGTTACACCCCCAAACAAGGCCTGACAAGTGCCTACTTTGCCAAGCAACCTGAACTGCCAGAGCTGGATAATTTACTTAATTTACTGTGGTGGGGGCATCTCCAGTAATGTCAATGTTACGAGCACCTCACTTGGGACACTGCTGTAATTTCTGAAACAAGATACATGGGAAACAAGACTACACATTTCCACCCAGAGGAGGAAAATGTGCCAGTTTAAATTACTGCTAACTATAGAGCAATCAAAAAAGTTTTCATCAAAGCTTGCACACAACTTGGAAATGGCAAACAGAATCTCAAACTGCATTGCAACTTTAAGCAAGAAATTGTACATACTGTCATAGTAAATGAGGGCTTTTGCGCCATGTTGAACATTTTAGAACTAAGATACAGCATTCGGTCGCAACTGTATTAAATTGTCCTCTGTGAAACTTTCAGACAGAGCCTGGCCTCCAACAAAAAACAACCCCAATGGTAGTTTTCAAGTGGCATTTTATGACCCATTCTTACAACCTGCTGGGTTGTTTTGATTGGAAGACATATTGGGATAATGACACCGGTGGTGGCCGTTAGGTGGATTGCACCCAGTAGCCTGTTCCTCACTCTCACTAGCACACTAATATGAGCACGAGTGAGCATTCTGGAGAACAGACGTGATTTACTGGCATCATGTTTACAAGGGTGGAAAGTGAAGTTACACTTTTGTGAGTTAACAGTATGACAAACTATATATTTGAAAACTATATATACTGTCAACCGCCGACACAACACTAAAATGAAATATTGATACACAGGAGAAAACGAAAAGACTGTAGTTTCACAACTATTTTCATATTATTTATAAAGCCTTATCTGTTTTCTAAGCACATTAATGAACAAATCCATTGTCTTTGCATGATACATTGACTGCATGTAACTTCTATGTCAGCTAACATGAGCAGACAAGTTTTATCACTAACTAATGTAACTTCTGTTACATGTTAGCACATGTGTCTTGGCAATAAACTATCATAAATCTGTTACCAATACAGAGTATTTTGCTGAGTCTTTGCACTGTGTTGGAGCAAAATGTTCTTTTTGTGGTCAAGTTACAATATGTCTGTAAAGGAACTATAGCAGCTGCACTGCCCTAAAGTGTAACACAGCATTAAGAAGCATCATGACAACAGCATTCCGGCACTCAGTCTTCTGATTTATTATTTGAAATACCACATGAATAGGACTGAGTGCAGGAATTTTGCTTGTTTTCATGGAATTGTTACTGTACTAAAAGGGTCTCACATTAGGTTGAGACAACGAAAATCTAACCTGGCAGTATCATCACAGCTTACCATTGTTTATTTCCCTTTTAGTTTCAATAAGACAGCCTTAAATATGAAATTCAGCACACTAAAACTATAGAAATGTCATTAATTTTAGTTCTAG
>JAPZDT010105770.1:0-11112 GCA_029814675.1 Acanthurus coeruleus | reverse complement strand
GTGCTCACTCGTGCACACACGGTGTGTTGTGTGTCGTGACCAGGTGGAAGCTGCACGTCGGTGTCTGCTTACCAACATGGACGGAGAATAAAAGGAAGGTGGAGGATGCAAACAAACAAGAGTCAGCAGAAAGGTGTAAAGGTGGTGTTTAAAATCCAGGATCCCTCGGGAGGCGAGATGAACGGGGGTGGGGGGTCTTTAAGCTCTCTTCAGTCTGCTGGTGCTGCTGGTCTGGATGAGTGGCTGCTTGTCACAGTCGGGTTTCTCACTTCCTGGTCTCCCTTGAGGTCACAGTTCAGATTACAGCCGGTTTACACCAAAGATTTGCGACAAGAGGACTTGACATTTGCAGTTCCTTGCAGTGTGCCAGTCCAGTCCTAAGCAACCACTCTGCTTTTGCCGGCTTTTCATGGGGATTTCGTACACCCTGCAGAAAATAAACTTCATGACGTAATGCAAACTTGAACGGAGACCCTGAAAGCACCGATTCATTCTTTCACAATTATACTTATAGGAGCTTTAAAGTCCAGCAAAAAGATAAGCGCTAATGTTACGGTGAGGTTCAGGAACAGCTTTTGCTCACTGTTAGCTAACGCTATATCTTCAGTGGAAACGTGAATAAGAAAAAAAAAGCACTTATGTCGCCGCAAGCTGATTGGCTGTTGGCCTCTGAACTTGACAAGCTGATTTGTAAGCGACACTGTCCGCCAGCTTGAGTCTACGCCACTGCAACCGTTTCGCTGAGTTGCAAATTGCAGCAAAAGCAAGCAACGTGCATCATTAAATGCTTGAATTTCTGCTTTAGACATTTTTAAGATATACAAGAAAGATTTGCTTTTCTGTTTTGTAAGCCGTTCTTGTTACAAGCTCTTTTGAACATTTTGTCTTCCTAAATGAAACATCTCACATGTAAACTCTAAGCTGCCTCTGACACACACACACACACACAGAAAGTATGAGAGTTGGCGAGGCGAGGGAGACATTTGAAACATCATCTGCACATGATGTGACATCAGTGAGTCCTGTTTAATTTTTCATCCTTTTCCTTTTGCGTTCCGTAAAAAAAAAAAAGCACACGGACCCTTTAAATGAACCTGTTTCACGGTGACAGAGGTCAGCGGCGATGGCGACGAAACCGAGCGACGACAGAACCAACAACAGCATCAGGATGTTCGTTCGGTCGGTCAGCCCGGTGATGCGTGATGGAGCAGCAGACTCATGCCGCCTCGACTCCTCTGCACCTGCGTCGTGTTTGATGTTGTGTTCAGGGGCTGCAAGACAAATGTTCCCAAAAAAAAGACTTCACATGCTTCAACACCTGACCAAAAGGTTTTTTTTTCTCCTTTTGTTGTTGTTGTTGTTGTTGTTGTTGTTGTTGTTGCAATGGTTTGTGCTGCACTGTGAAGCAAAGTGGAACGAATGTGAAAGTCACCTTCTTTATTTTCACCACAGAGAAATCAGCACTGGATCTTCTTTCTTTAGGTGTGTTTGAAGGACCATTGTGTTGGATTTAGGAGGATTTTTTTTTTAAAGTGGCAGAAATAGAAAATAATATTTATAGGTATGTTTTTATTTGTGTCTAATCATCTGAAAATAAAAATACTTGTGTTTTTTTCTCTTACAATGAGCCTTTTATGTCTACAGAGGGAGCAGGTCCTCGTCCATGGAGTCAGCCATGTTTTCTACAGAAGCCCAGAATGGACAAACGAAACATTGCCTCTGGAGAAGGTTTTTGGAATTTTTCATGAGATTTGCAACCACTGTAGGTTTTTCTGCATGTTTGTGTGAGTGTCGGGATATTTATTTGCATGCAATCTGTATATTTGCCACTAGGGGGCGCTAAATCTTTCACACTGGACCTTTTAAAGTGACAAAATTTTTCCAGATGAAAAAAACATCCAGCTTTCAAGATTGTAAAACATTTTTTTCATCAGCTTCTGAGAGGCTGAAACCCCGAATGGAGCACAAATCTATGAAAAGGAAAATTTAAGAATTTTTTTAACTATTGCTTTGACTCTTCCAGCACTCACGATAAAGAAGAAATACAGTTTCTCCAAGCCCTCTAAAAAGACACATTAACCTACTGGAATATAAGGAGGATTTTTAATAATCTGACACAGAATTATAAAAGAAACTGTGATGAAAATGACAGTGAAAATGGCTGATGTTGTATTTTAATGGTGAGGCCAAAGTCTGTCTGGAATAAGACCAGATTTTGGCAGAAAATTATACCATCAAATGTACAAGTGAGAGATTTTTTGCATGTGTAAATTATTGTCTTCAATCCAGCATCTTTTTTAAACACAGAACATAATTATTATTCATTCAAACATCATAAATTAGCATTTTAAAAACCAGCTGTTCTGATGAGCTGAAATAATGTGAATTATCACGATGCTGAAAATCCCTCCCGTTGCTCTGAAGCCTCAGGAAGCACTTTAAGAAACTTTCAGATTCGCTGAGCCAAAGTCTGAAACCCCTTTCATACAAATAGACATCGAATCATATCAACTTCGCCAGAAGTGAATAAGAATGTCTCAAAATCAGCCTGATGTTGCATCAGATATCCACTGAAGTTCTGCTCGCTCACCTCAGACACAAAAAAAAGAGACGGAGAGTCAGAAATGCTCATTTTTCAGACTCGGTGTTCCTGAAGGGAGGATTTCCTGCAGCCCAGTTAGGCATAAAGTATCTGCTGCTGGTCGTTTATAATGAGTTAGAAACACAGATGGCAAATTTAATGATGTGTCGAGAAGCGAAGGAAAATATTAGCTCTGCCAGCGGCTCTTTATTATCCTCCATGATATGAAAATGCCGGTTAGAATAAACAACATCTAGATAAACTTTGAGTCGGATAAAAGAGGAAAAGTGTTTTTCTCCTTCAGAAACATGACTCAGTTGACTACGCAGTCACACGTCAATTAAATTATGAAAATGTCTTTGTAGATGTTATATTTTGGCCTGCGGTGTCAGTTCATCCTTTGGAGAGCATGAATGTATAATAAATCCTATAATTTGACTAATTAAATGCACATTTTCTTCATTAAAACTGCAAATTTTTGCTTAAAATTGGCGCAACACGAAATATTTGGGTCGCAGAGGTCATTAAAAAAACAGCCTTTAGGGCTAATGAATATATTTTGACCATATTTTAAAATAATCCAGCCAAACTTAATGATTATAAGATTAAAAAACCATTCATGTAACCAATGTTTCCAACTCAAAGCTCTCATATTTCATCTCTTTCAGTCCTGTGCATTTCAGCCATAAATCAGACAGGTGGAATCTGTTTTTGTAAACAAAATGCCGCCCCATCTCTGTGTGTTTTACCTCCTGGTAGTGGTTCTTTCTTCAACAGGAAGAAAAATGTGCAAACAAGCTGAGACATATCACGTAGATGCAGCCTTGTCTTCATTTTCATTCTTTTCATATTTTCCTGATGCACTAAACCTTTGTGTGTGTGTGTGCGTCTCCGCCGACAAAAGGCGGCCTCCTCCATTACATTAGCCGCCTCTGGACTGGACGCTGACCTCCGGCGGCTGCAGCTTTTAGTCTCCGTCTCTTTTGTCAAGTCAGATTTACTCTCTGAGAGGTTTTGTGTAACTGCTTTTAATGCAACAGGCTGGTCACAAAGTCACAGAGCTGCAGAGGAAACACTGAAAATTCAGACCGAAGCAAAGAAAGAAGGTTTGACGCTGAAAGATGAGACGAGGTTATGCTGGTTTTTCTGCATGTTTGCTTGTTTTAAAAGCAGACGTGAAGAAAAAAACAGCATCACAGAGTCGTGACATTCCCTCATTCAGTATCTGGATGTTATTGATCTAAAATCTGCTGCTGGTGTTGAGTTGTTCATCTCCATCAACCCGTCCGGTGACCTCTCGAGCCCTTTGGACGAGGGCATTGTCCTTCAGGAAGAGACCACTCCCACCAGGATAAAACATGATGCGTCACAGGTTAAAGGTGAACCATCAGAACAACTTTGCATTGATTTTGCAGTGACCCTTCTCTCAAAGAGGACAAGTGGATCCAAACGAGCAGAACAAACCCTCTGCAGCTCTCACTGTCCAGGTCAAGCGTTCAGGCTTGTGCTGTTGTTTTCTCTGTTTACGTCGCATGTGCACTCGTGTTTTTGCACCACTGAGCTCCCAAATGTGCATTCGTCTTTGCAATGCCGTGTTGATGCACTGCACTTACATCCCGCTCTGTGCAACCGCACACGGATCGTTCCTGCAAACGCAGTCTGGCCACGTCCTGCAGGTCCATTACAGTCAAATATGAGCTGTCAAACACGACGTCTCACTCTATTTACGGACGTCTTTCCCAGACAGACGGATTTAAATGCAGACGTCACTGCCAGTTGAGTCGTCTTTGTGACTGAAGCTTCTGTCATCTGGGCTCCTCTTTCAAAGTCATTTAGATCTTTTCCTGTTGATACAACATCAGAATCCACTGGGTTTCCTACTCTTTTTAAGCAGATAAGGATGCCAGTATTGATGACAACCGTAATATTAAATATTTATATAGTGTATAGTGTAGTAAATCTTAAATCATTGATTATCGATCTCTTAAATAACTTGTGTTTCTGTGTGTCCTCTCTTTGTCACAGCAGGTGGTGAAAATGCACCTTATTGCTGGTTGCAACCAAACATAAGACAGAAAATTTCATAGTTTTCTTTTTCTTTTTCTTCATTTTTGCACAGTTTTGTTCACAAGCTGGTAATTTAGAATTGAACTTATTTGCCAAAGAAGATTCAAAACACACAGTTTGCAAAGTTTTAGATCCTTGACCCTGATGTTCTGACAGCCTTTTTCACACAGCCTGACTGGATTTCTTTGCTAACTTTCACAATAGCACACCTGTGTTAAAACATTTGCATCCATTATGTTTCTCCACTCATTTATTCAGAATTTTTTTTTTTATTTGTCACTCATCTGTACAGCACTTCCTGTGAGTTCTGCAGAGATGCAAATGTAATTTGTGCTCGTGCAAGTTGTTATTTGTAGCAGAAGCTGAAAACATTTTGTTCCTCCTTTGTTCCCGCTAAGTCCTCAGTTATCACATTTCCCCAGATCGTTTCAGCGCTTCTGTCTCTCTGTTACTTTCTCCAGTGTCTTTTATTGTCCTCCTGTACTCTTCTTGTTAACTATTTATTCACTCACTTATTTTTTTTCTTTGCTTTGCTTCGGCCTTCTCGGTACAGCGAGGTAGAGTACAAATGCAACACGAGTGGCTGCAGTCTTTTGTTAAAGGGAAAGAAGATGTTTTGATTTAAGTAATTTAAAGTTCCTCCAGAAGAAAATCTTGCTTCAGATCAGAAAGATGCACTTTGTAGGATTCAGAATTTGCTATAATGTCTCTGACCTTCTGCTTTTTTCAATGAATTACTACAAATATAAAGAGGAGAATCAACTCGATTCAGTGAAAAAGAAGCAGCTCATCGTCGGCATCATGAACAGGCGGCGAGGCGAAGCCCTCGGAGTCAAGGTGAAACCATTATTAAAGGATGAGTGTGGAGAGGCAGCCGGGGTGAATGAGCAGATATCGCTCTCTCCTGTTACAGGAGTCAAAGACTCAGCCAGCGTTTTTCGATTAAAGAGATCTGGGAACAGCAAAGCCACGCAAAACATACAGTGATGCGCTGATGTAGAGACGAAAGACAGGAGTCCCTCTGACCTGTCTGTGAGGCGGCTTGAATACCAGACTGGTAAAGAAGTGAGAAGAGTTTGAAGTGCGATCAAAAAGCTGTGAGAATGCACCTACAGAAAGCGAAAACCGGTGCCTGATTTAAATCTGGCCGCTATCTCATTCGAATCAGTCGCCTTGTGCAGCGGCAAGTCTCATTCAGCGCTTCTGCTGCCCTTCAGAAAGCTTCCTGGAAGTTCGGTTCTGCAAGGGCAACATTTGCAATTTTGTGCAAAATCTCTTGTAGAAGCAGCAACCCTTGAACTTCAACTCCATTCTCGGAAACAGAAGAAGTCACAGGGAGCCAAATCCGACATGTAGTGCGGCTGTGTCGTGCAGAAGTGACTGTGTTGTTATGTTGGCGAACGCCGTCAACACGACTTTCATCAGAGGTGACGAACCTCCACATATGGTTTTGTTCGTTCGTTCCAGGCTTGTTGAAAGAAATCCTTGCAGATTTAAACAGGAAATAACACGTGCGCGTACCTGTGGTCATAAAAACGTGTCTAACTCGGACACAGATGATGAGAAAACAATCTAACTTTGCACATTTACTCACTAAAGTCGTTGCTTTCATCAGCTTCATGCACGTTTCTGTGCAGCTCCTCGTTTGTCTGCAACAAGAAACAGCCTCAAAACCTTTTGATTGCACCTCGAACATGAACATGCACATAGAGAAATGCATCAACTCAGGTCATTTTAAGCCACAGAAGGTGATCTAGAGGAAAAAAAAGGGCCGGACTGACCTGCGAAAGGTGAAGATAAAAACCCAGACAGGACGATGAAGCCTCGGTCTCATCAGGCCGTGATAAAGGCCGCACGGTGGGTGGATTAATACATGAGGAAGCAGCCTTTTGTGTTTGAACTCCACAGGTTTAAATATGACCCCCGCAGGCATCCATCCATTCTCCGTCTCTGTGACCAACCTCCATCTATCTCCAGCCTTTTTTCTCCTGTGCACTCCACCCCTCTGTCCTCCGGTCTGATAAGCTGACACCTCACGAGGTGTCGTGAAAGGGGAGGGTTTTTACCTCCTGCCACCTTTTTTCTTCCTCATGATAAAAAAAGGAGTAAAAAAAAATCAGAGAATCAGAAAAAAGGGTCTGTGTTTTGTTGAAGGGCTCACAGCTGACTCTTGAACTGCATCTGAGCGTAGCTTAATTAAACTATCACAAGGATGAATGAAAAGATGGAAAAACCTGCACTCGAGATGAGTCGGCGCTGTAACAAGCGTTGGCATGGAGACTCGCTCGGAGTGGAAATTTGAAATCCATCTGTGTTGCAGTCGCGGATAAAAGTCTGTGCTAAAAATGGATGCAGTTCGGTTTCTTTTAAGCCTCAAAATAGACTCGTGTTTACGGTGAAAGTCCTCAGCAGATGACTAACTTATATGATATTCATGGCTTCTTGTAAAACACTGTGCGTTGAGATATACGCCGCTGTTTAATTTTTAAAACGTCAGAACACAAGGATGGAGTTTTGCTGTTTTATTGACCCTGTCAGTCACGCAGCAGCAACATTTTTTGCTTTTTAAACCATTAAAACACAAAGAATGTTGCCTGCAGACACCATTTACTTCCATCAAAGTTCAGATATTAAAGTATTTGTGCATAAAAATGTACTTTTTTGTTCTTCCTGCTGTACTTCTTCAATGCAAATCCTTCAGTTTAAAGTGTTTTCTTTTTCTAAAACAACCAAAATCATGCTTGTTTTTCAACTTCTTCATTTAAATTAAAGACTGGCTGAAGTTCTGTTAGTGAACTATAAGGTCCAGTTGTTGCTATATGAGTATTATAAGATAAAATACATAAGCTTGAGGCCATAATGATGATGATGATGATGATGTAGAAGAGTTTCATGTAATATAGAGGAGAAATGTCAATTCTGATTTAAACAGCATTTGACTTTTAAGACCGTGTTCAATTAAATTTTTACCTTTGACATTTAAATTTTGCAGGCATCAACATAATTAATGTAATCTTCATTAAAAAATCACCGAGCACGGTCGACCCACTCTCTTATATATAATGAAGTGCGTCTGTAAATATTGATTGGACCATATAAATCTGTAATTCTCTTCATTTTTATCACACGTCAGTCATGATGGAAGTTCCCGCTGTATACAATCAGCTCTGTAAAACATGCAAAATAAAAATGCAAATTTATTTGCTCCTTCTATTTTATGTGTTTCATCGTTCAGAAATGAGTTCATTTGTCTTATCTTTGAAATGCGACAGTGTATCCGAGGAGTTCCTTGCCATTATGGGATTATAGGGGCCTTTTAGAGCTTTTATCCCCCTCAATAATTCCACCAGTCTGGGTTTTAATGGTGAGTTTAAATGCCATTTCAGTGGTATTTTCACACCAGGTAGCTGTAATTCTGCAGAAACTGTCAAATAATGTCATTTTCTGGCAGGGAAACAGGAAATAGCCATTAAAAATGAAAAAAGAAACAAAAATAGAGTGCTTTCTATATCATTCAGGACAGATAGTCTGACCTTCTGTCGTGCAATCGGCCATCCGGGGGTCCGTTGGGAAATCAGACTGATCAGTGGACTTAACGGCGCTGCTGTGCTGACTGAGGTCCACCTGATCAATCCGTGCCAAGGTCGGACTCAGGTCGCGAAGAATGGATGTTTTCGGAGGCCCGAAACATCGCAAAACACTCAGATAAACGACTGGTTCGTGTCTGCAGGACTTTGCAGAGTTTAAAACAACATGGATCATTAGCTGCATGCTGGAAAATGGGTAAAAATATTATGTTAACACGATATCAAGCAGTCGGAAGTGCAAATTAGGAAGATCTTTTAAAATACTTGCAAATTCACATTAAAATGATATTTTTTTTGTTTTCCTGCAGCTTTTCCTATTTGCATGCTGTTCGTATCAAACGCTGTGAATATTTATTGAACCTCGTCCCCAACTTGTGAATACTAAACAAGCTGCTGTTCAAAAAACATTATGATTAAACCTTTATTTATCCAGGGGAAGTTGAGTTTAGTTATGCAAACATTTCTTGAGGGCAAAGCCGCTTCAGAGTCAGAAATGTTTCATGAAACGGAAGAAAAATGAAGGGAAAAACGTGCAGATTTTATATCCCAGTGAAGGAAAAACACAAAGAGGGGGGAAGGTGTTTGTGAAGCTGAGCTCTTCTCCAAACTACAAAATGCAAATTTACTTCATCAAAGTGCACAATTGTCTCTCATTTCATCACGTCCGTCCTTTGGCGATGAATTTTCTGCAGAATTTCAGGGTCTTTCAGGTAAAAATCCCAAAAACTTTAAGCTTTCTTTTAAGCGAACAAGCCAACACAGTCTGCCATGTTTTAAAAAAAGCCTGGAAGTCACTGAAATTATAAGAGAAATTAATTTGTTTTTCATGTAACTTTTCCTCAAACAGCAGAACAGATGTGAGATTTCTGCAGAATTTTTTAAAACTGTACTGATTCCTCCATCTTTCTCCATAAATAGCAGACGTTTAGCAGTATTTTATATTAAATGGGACTCCTGCAGTGGTTTTATCTCCATTATTTATGTCACTTTTACAGTTTGCAGTGATCTTTTCTACACTAACAGAAACATATGGTGTGATTCTCACACTGTTGTCCTCTCATCTGCTTTGAATCAGGACCTGATTTGCACCTCAGGCAGCAGGTGAACGCATTTAACTGCACTTAACAAGCTAACAGCAGAGGAATCAACACTTCTTTTGACCCACAAGGAGTAAGAGGGTATAAAAACACGACATTAGCTCATGTCTTTGTGTTGTATAACTGGGTTTAGTCCAGCATTAAATAATGTACGTGCAGAGACGCATCTTTGGCCTTGTATGTATGTGTGAGATAAATACAATATGAGTCGTGAGTGAAAACACGGGGACTCTGTTGTCCTGGTGGAGGAAACTGGTGCAGATTTGTGTTTGATATGGAAGAAAACAAGCTCTGCTGCTCTTTCCAGCAAGATGGAGGCATGACCGAGGTTATGGGACGAATACAAGGCAGGACTGCAACAGGAATCTCTGTATCTTCAGGCTGAATTGTGAAACACTGTACATATTTTTTATTTACAAGCACAAAATGCTAAAATGTTGTGCTGCAAGTAAAAGCACCACAGTATACCAACTTGTAGGTCAAAAATTATATTAAATTTCCAGCTTAAATTGAATAAGTATAGGCTGATCTCTCAGAATGCTTTCTCAGTTGTTTTAAATGACAAAAATGTATAACTAAAACCAATAAAAGTACAGGGTTTCCTCTCTTTTTTAACTAAATGTACAGCTGTGCTGACTGACGTTCATCTGATCCGTTCAATTCAAACCACATCAAAATAACTGAACCATTGTGTGAAATGTTACAATTTAAAGTTCCTTTCATACCAACCCAGTCATCAATAATTAAAGCTGGCTCCTGCAAACTACAGATGTGTTAAAACCTAGCCAAACACCTAGCTTGGTTTTCAACAAAACTGGCTGAAAAAAATCCACCAACACCTCCTTAAAAACACTTGATTTGATCATTAGGAACATATTTTAAATTCTTCTATTGTCTCCCCTAAAAACACCTCGTTTGACCTCCACAAAACTGCCTTAAAATGTCCTGATGGTCACTAAAATTCCCAGGATGAAGCTTTAGATCTTCTGCTTGGAGGCCTTTTGGACCACCGTCCCTTCAAACCTCCTGCTGAGAAAAATTAACCTACATTTAATCTGTGCTCCATCATTGAAATGAACTGATAAGTCACAGGTGAAATGTCCAACTTTTATGTATCAGCTGTTCGCAAAAATGTGAGCTATAAGTGTCTGTTTCTGACGCTTTTTGCACAGATTACATCCAAATTCATGAAGTATTGATATTTGAGCAAAAACAGTCATTATTAGAGATGATTCTTCTTCTTACTGCAAGTGTGTTTATTTCTTCCAGACACAAAAACCAGTCGGCTCTGCTGTGTGTTTGACACTGTTTACTAAAAGTCCTGAGACAAATGCGCTGTGTTTGACGGAGAAAAGCCTCCGTTTAAAACCGTATTATGCTGCAATGAGCCGCCGTCTTTTGACAGTAATGAAGCAAATGTTATTGTTGGCCTGTCATGTATGTGTGTGTGTGAGTGTGTGTGTGTGTGTGACCTAATGTAAGTAACAGGATAAACAGTTGAACCGAAGCAGCGTGACAGAAAGCTTAAGACGTGGAATTTGATCCACTGCGGTGGTTTGAGAGCAAAATGCATCAATGCACAAAAAGAGAGAGAGAGGCATTAAAGGGAAGGTGGATGAAAAGTGAGAGAGAGGGAACGAAACCTCTTCTTCCTGCATGAATGTGTGTGTGAGTGTGTGTGAGTGTGTGTGACGTATAGTTTAAACGAAGGGGATTTGTTTCTTAAGGATAATTAATTTTAAAGCTATAGAGACGAGAGGCTAATTCCTGTTTCAGTGAA
>JAPZDT010105622.1:0-15412 GCA_029814675.1 Acanthurus coeruleus | reverse complement strand
ATAATGACTGACTTTTTATTTTTGGAAGAACTACTCCCTTAATGAATACATATAAAGTGCATTACAGATGAGACAGTGTGTGTGTGTGTGTGTGCGAGAGAGAGAGATGGGTGTACTTCAGTAAAGCAACAATTTTTTGTTGATTTTGAGGAAAACGTGTTGCTCCAGAGATGTGGTTGCTCTGTTTCTCAATCCAGATGACAACAGTCCACACACAGAGAAGATGTGCTCCACAAAGGCTTGTGAGGCAGGGGCACCAACGAGATCCAGTGCCACGGGGGCAGGTTTTGGATAGACGGCCTCTCTTGATCTCCAGAATTGCAATGGTGTCTCATTGCACACACCCTGTTTAACGTTGTCAACATACCTCTTCATTTCAGTCAACAGACTGTCTGTCACGTGATCAGGCTGATTCGTCAATGACACATTGACCTCCATACGAGATGCAAGGAAGCGGTATTTCTGCAGGACAGTAGGAGGAGATTCTGCTGCAGTTTGAGTGGCACTGACAGTATCTTGAGAAGTAGTGGCTGGGTTATACTGAGCTGCCAGGTTCTCCACTAAAGAATGTGCCGCCCTCCTCAGTGGCACCATGTCTGGTGTCTGAAGAATCAGTGAAACACTTGGATCCAACAGACAGGCCGCTGCTGGTGTGGCATCAAACTGTGGGGAATCAGGGCTAAGAATGGCCACGAAACGATCCCGCAAGGATTTCAGCAGCACTTGAGCTAACTGTTTCCCAGGAGCAGTAGTCATCTGCAGGTGTGCCTCCAGGTTGAGCAGGCATGGCATTACTTGTGAGAGTGACTGGCTGTCACTCTGACGCTGGTCTGTGTGAATGGCAAAGGGCTCAAGTAGCTTGACCAGGTTCTCCAGCTTAGCCCAATCGCTTGTGAGAGTGTGTGTCCATGTCCAACTCCTCAAGTACTTGGTTTACTTCAGTTCTGATCTCCAGCAGTCTTCTCAGCATAACAAAAGTGCTGTTCCAGCGTGTGCTACAATCTCGGACCAGAGTTTTTGATCATTGCTTCATTTGCCACTGAAGATTTCCTCACAGTGTGTACCAGCTTTCTTGCTCTCGATATAAGTGATTCAGCATTTGGGTGCTTCATGTGCTTCATCTTTCAGGGTGAGCTGAAGGGTGTGGGTCAGGCACGGCACTCTCTGGAACTTGTTCTCCACATCATCTGGCAGATCAGCAAACAGAGAGAACAGACAAACAAATAACTTATTATCATCAATGTAAAGCACATAAAGAATAGTACAGTTTGATAAATAATTATTTATGAATTAGGACTTTTCTGTGGTAACCCTGGGTTTTAGAGCAGGGGTGATACTTGTTTTATGATCTTTAAATTCTTACACTGTGAGTGCCCTAATTTGTTTGACAGGATAACACGATATTTAATAAAGTATATTTATGTCAATGTAACAACTGTACTTTTCAAGTTTTAACAGATATATATTTAACATATATATATCAAACCAGAAAACAGGCTCCTGGCTAATCAGGGTTCCCACTCTTTTCTAGAGATCATTCTCCAGGACATTTTCAGTGGTGATCTATTCGGTACAGTACGACAGACAGGCATCACTCTCTATACAGTATTTCCGCTCTGCTGAAGTCTGATTTAAAATACATGCAGTCTATGGCTATAACTTATTTCTTAGATAGTTATAAATTATTACCAAATCTATTGTAGAATAAAACAAACACACCTGCAAATGCACTTGTAACCAAGTATAGTTACAATAATAATTTGGGCAACTCAAATCAGCTTTCTCTTTTCTCACGTTCTCTTACAGGTGTGGCACATGCCATACTAATAAATAAACAAATAAATAAATAAGTTAATAAATGAATTCAATAATAATAATCATGGATATTCATCCTGCAAAGTGGTCTATATAAAACAAAGAAAATGTCACGCTCAAATAAATCTGCAATCAGGCAGATTCGTTAGAGATGCATTCAGTGGGTCTGATGATCAGGGATAGTTTTCCAGGACGGTTAGAAGGTTGTTCACTCTTGCAGCACCGGGGGATTTGAACAAGATCAGCCGCCTTGTGCGAGCTTCTTAAACGGACTTTGAGATTCGTGGGGTTTTTCCCTCTGGAGAAGAAAGCCACACATTATGTCTGCTTCCACGAAAAGACACTTGCTTTAATCTCTCTCGTCATCATATTCAAAAAAAAGTCCCATAAGACTTTGCAGCTTTCTCCCAACTTTCGCTGCAGCCACGAGTTTCTGCTGTGAAAACGGGGTGACGTCACGGACCGTGAGGTGCATTCAGGTGCTGCTGCCAGCCGGCGTAAAACTGCCAGAGCGGAATAAATCCATCATATGAATCCAACCAAGAGGCTTATATTTAATTGACAGAAATGGAAACGAAGGGAATTATGACTACAATTTCAGTTAGTTATAGTTTTTGTCAGGATCTGCATTCTGATCAGGGTGGCACCACAAAGAAGAAGAGGAGGAAGCGGGGGGGAACGGGACGGTGTCAGGCTGCGTTTCAAGAAGCTGCAGCTCACCTGGCCGTCCCAAGGAGGCGGAGCATGTTTGTACGTCAACAAACGGCACTGCAGCTCTGAGGAGTCTGTGCTCTCTCTACAAGAATGTTTTAATTGTACTGATTGGGAAATGTTTAAGCAGTCCATTAGATGAGCTCACTGATGTCAAATGCTCCTAAGCTACTTTCTGTGGAGACTAACAACAGGCCGTGGATCACTAATTCAGTGAAGTCTTGTATAAAGAAAAAGAAATGTGCCTTCAAAAGGGGGCTTGCATCAGATCTTCTTTTAGCCACCAAGGAACTTAAAGCAGAAATCCTGAGAGCGAAACAGAAATACAGATCTGAATTGGAGAGTAAGATGGTTGCTAATAACCTTGGGTCAGCCTGGTCCAGCATAAAAGTCATTGCTGGCTTCCGAAACACGAGAAACAGCACAAAAAGCACTTTAGATAGTTTTAACTCAGATACTGAGCTAGCTAACGCTCTGAATCGCTTTTACAATCGTTTTAACACATTCGATTTTAAGGAATAAACACAGGAACTCAGCCTCAGACTCCACATACGCAGCACTTCCCCATAAACCAAAGGGATGCTGAAAAGGCCTTCTCCTGCACAAAAGTAAATAAGAGTCATGGACCAGACGATATCTGTGGTCACTTACTCAAATCCTGTGCAAAGAATTGAGTCCAATCCTCTTTTATATTTTTAAAAAGTCCTTGGAAACACAGCATGTTCCCGAAGTGTGGAAGGATGCTGTTGTTGTCCCAGTCCCCAAATCATGTCGTCCAACAATTCTAAATGATTTCAGGCCGATTGCTCTGACCTCAATACCAATGAAAATCCTGGAGAACTTAGTACGGTCAGAGATATTAAAGAACACTGAGCGAACACTTGACACACTGCAATTTGCCTATAAGCCTAACAGAGGAGTGGAGGATGCTACACTTACTCTTCTTAACTTGCTTTTTAAACGCCTGGAGGGAAGCGGGCATCATGCCCGGCTGTTATTTATTGACTTTTCTTCCGCTTTTAACACGATTCAACCCCATATATTAACCCAGAGGCTTTTAGAACTTTTTAACTTGAGCAACAATCTTGTTTGCTGGATTTTAGACTTTCTAACAAACAGAACACAGAGAGTCAGGGTTAATGGGCTTTTATCAGATTAAGTGTGCTCCTCCACTGGCTCACCACAAGGGTGCGTGCTCTCACTCTTGCTGTTCATTCTGTATACTAACATGTGCCAGAGCACTTTTAAAAATCATATTATTTTAAAGCACGCAGATGACACTGTGATTGTCAGTCTGCTGCAGGACAAAGAGAGCGGCCACGGCCCCATTGTTGATCATTTTGTCAAATGGTGTGACACATCAAATCTTGACCTCAACACATCAAAAACAAGAGATATGGTCATTGATTTTAGGAAACATGCTGGCGACCTGAAGACAATAATTAAGGGTCAAACCGTTGAACTTGTGCAAACCTATAAATATCTTGGCACTATTACTGACAGCTCACTCAGGTTCAAAGCAAACTGTGAGGCTGTATGCAGGAAGGGGCACCAGCGTCTTTCTGCCTGAGGAAGCTGTCGTCCTTCCACATTGGACAAACCATGCTCACACTATTCTGTCGTGCTTTTATTGAGTTGGTTTTATCCTTTTCTTTGGTGGCATGGTCTGGCAATCTGACACTGACAGACAGAAACAGACTGATTCAGATTGTTAAATGGTCCAGTTGCCTGATTGGTGAGTCACTGCTGAGCATCGAGTTCCTGTTTACTAAACAGCTGCAGCAGATAGCTAGTCACATTACAAGTGACGACTCCCATCCTCTTTCTGAGGAAGTTCAGCTCCTCCCGTCTGGGCGAAGGTTTAAAGTACCTCAGTGAAGGACGAAGGACTACAGGAACAGCTTTGTGCCAACTGCGATCATTCATTTAAATAAAGCCTAGCATGGGTTGCACACAAATTTTTTTATATTTATTTATATAACTGTTTACCTGCCTTTCAAACTGTATTTGATTGTACAGTTTTGCTTTAGTGGCTCCTCGATTCCTGTTTTCTTGTAAGCTTGTGGGTACCTGCTGTTTGCCTGTCTGTTCTGCATGTGTCCTCTGTCAGTGCTTCTTTTGTTTCCTTGTTTAATGTTGTAAATGAACATGGACGCTCTCTCTGTTATGCTGCAAAACAAATCTACCTACGGGTACAAATAACCTAAATACATTCTCCCCTATATTTTCCACAATGCTTAGGAACAGGTTAAGTATCACTCATGTGCACAACACTATACATTTTAACACATGAAAATCACTTTTAATGTGGTATAGAATGATGAAACCAAACTAAGTACCTTTAATTTCGCTTCCGAAAGCAGATGTTCCAGGAGGCAAACACACTCAACTACATCTCTCTCTGTTCTAACAGCATGACTTCAAATATATATTGGATGCCTGAGAGACTCATTCAGAATATTACAAAAAAAAAAAAAATCGCAATTTTGAATTCAGGATTTGCTTAACTCTGTTTTAGGATCCATCTTGTGCATTATCATCAAAGACAGTCAATGGGGGCAGTGGAGTTAAATTCAAAGGCAGTGCACCAATTATCTACATGTGAAATGTTAGAGGAAGACAACATGAACACATTATGTAAGATATGAAGCAGCTGTGAAGTCCTGGGTGGCAGAATCTGAAACACAGCTTTGATGTCATCAAATAGTTAGAAATCAATACTCGACAAATACTTTACTTTTTCTCTTTTTCTTTCCTTTTTTTCAATTCTTTTTCATTTTATTTGCCATGACCATAATGGCTCACAAACAGGTTTGTTTATATCCCCTGTATTGCAGGAGGTAGGTTAGATAAACAGAAAGCCATCAGACAGCAACGAGAGGAACCTCCCTGAACCAAGATCCCCATGAAGAAGATGCTGGCCAAGCAAGCCCAGATCTGCTGCTGGTGTCAGAGCAGCCTTCAAGTCTCTGAATGCAGGCGTCACATGATCATTTCGCTGAAGGGCTTCAGATACAGCGTCAAGTATGGTGGTGGTCAGGAAAGGGAGAACTTCTCTGCTTGGCTGTGTGGAGGAGACGCCGTAGACAGTGGTGTGACTCACTCTCATGACAGGAGAGACAGGCAGCCATTTTCCAAATCCACCAGTCTGTTCATGTGCTCGCTCAAAAGCAACACGCCTCCATCAGGTCAACAAGGTCAGGAAGGTCTCTCCATCCCTCTGAGGCCTTCATACTACTGAGGAACATCACTGATCATCAGATACATAAATCAGGAAAACAAACACTCTGCTGTGTGATTTCAGATTGAAGACACTGAGACCAGATTAGAGTTTACATCAGTAAAAATAACAAGTTCAGATAAATCCATCACATTCACAGCTTCCAGATCTTGAAAACAGATCAGCTGGCCTATAAGGGTCTAAAGGTGTAACTGGCCAGAGGCAGGTGTCACAACACCTTGTTCTGGCTGATGTCTGAGTGCCTGTAATTGTGCTTTGAGGTCGTTGATGTTGATTAAATGTTGCAAAACCACATTCGTTTTCAAACTGACTTGATGTGGATGAATTAAAGCTGCATGGCCCTCACTGTTTCATGTACCTGCATAATAAACTCTGAGGGACACAACAAGTGCAGTTTTAGAGGAGTTGTAATAAAATGTTCAAATGAAGCATGAATTTGCTCTCATGCCTGAAGATCTACAGAAAAAATCCCTCAGTGATAAACAAGGAATGTAAACTTCTCCAAGGACCAAGACTGTGTGCTCCTGTGTGTGTTATCAGACTGCAGCATGAGTCTCACAGTCTTTTGTTAGGCCATTGGTTTTGGAGGTCATGCAGAACAAGTTACATCTAAGTGCTACAAATGAGCTGCCACAGGTTTTACATTTTCTGCTTCAAAAAAGATTTTGGTTTTCTCTTTTCAGTTGCTTTACTGACCAAACAAACAAGTTCGTATGTTTCATTTGACATCTCAATAAAGAAAAACATCAGCATCTGTCTGATTAAGTTCACAGTGGCAGACACCAGCTCTCAGTTGGAATTGTTTTCCTGCTCAACGTCTATCCAATGCAATCCAAGTCTTGATCCACCAAGGCGCCATGCTTTCAGAGTCCAAGTCCACTTAATAGAAACACAGAAATTTGACAGCACCTCAGATTTAAAAATGACAACAAGTAATGTGAGACACACAAACAGCCAGCTGTCAGATTCATCACATGGTTTTTGTCTTTTTCTTCAGCTTAAGTTCAGTTCTTTGGCAAGGAAACCATCCAGCTTACAGATAGCACTGATCAGGACTGAGCTGGCTTCAGATCCTTTATTTCGCACTATGTCGATCACGTCACGTGCTTCATCTTCTTTATGTTTTGCTTTGACTAAACGCATTTCCTCATAATTTATTATGCCACACCCAAGAAGTTTATCCAGAAGCTGATTCAGAACAGCATCAGACACTCTTTTTACAAACTCTTCCTGAATTGAGAACAGCCTCTTCTCTGCTGGGACTCTGTCCTCTGCTGGAACATTCCTTTGTGGAGTTACACTTCTTGAATCTGGAAAATAACCAGAAAAACACTTATTAATAACAACAATAATCCTTTTAAGCACAGATCTCTGAGGCTTCATTCAGTAGAAAACCTACAACTAGCACAGAAACCAACATTGTTATTTTATATTATATGTAGTGGACC
The DNA here is from genome assembly GCA_029814675.1 of Acanthurus coeruleus. Taxonomy (NCBI): domain Eukaryota; kingdom Metazoa; phylum Chordata; class Actinopteri; order Acanthuriformes; family Acanthuridae; genus Acanthurus; species Acanthurus coeruleus. Next base: position 8,197 of record JAPZDT010105622.1, on the reverse strand, counting down.
CAAAAGGATCCCTCAAATCCAGAGGAAAAAACTAAGGACTACTGGAGGAATGAAGATTATTGGAGCATCATGGCTTCATGAGCCAGCATTCATAAATCTATAACAGTCTTTGTGGTGTCTTTCTTCTCATGGTGCTTATTTTTATCTACATGCTAACCCTCCTATAAAGTCAAAAAGATAACTAATGAAAAGAAAGAAAAGAAAAAACTAATGTGAAAATGTCAGAAAACCAAGCACGGTCATGTTTGACCAAGTCCAAAGGAGATCAGTACCAAGTTGTAACAAACCTGTCTAAACAATAAAATGTGCGTTAAAACAAAAACTGAGATTGAACACATTCTTGCTGTGAGGAAACCCGTACAAAAGAAATCATGTGTCAGCAGCAGAATTTAAGATCTACTTGGGTTACACGGATTAACCAGCACACAGCAGCAACCTATGCTTCAAGAACAGTTTGTTTCTTTAAAATATAATTTGTACTCACGTCCTGCCTGTTTGTTTGGTGTGGCCATGTTTTCTCTGTCATGTTTTCTGTAGAGGTGAACACAAAAACAGCAGTTATCTCAAATGTTGAAGGTCAAATCATCAGGCTAGAAACCTTCACTTCAATAAGCCAAATAGTGATCATCCCAGACAAGCAAACTGTCTTTTTTTTTTTTCCATAAACTGGACTTTCACATCCAGCTAAGAGAAGATTGAATTGAAACAGTGGTTGGCTTTAGTAATGGCCAATCACATTAGCTCCTTTCACTGAAGGTCACTCAAGAGGGTAGAGGGGGTGTCAGCAAGGGTTAATGTGTGAAGTCTGAGTCAGAGCAGGTGAGGGGAGTGAAGGTGGTCATATCAATCCTGCATAAAAGGCTTTCAGGAAGTTGACCAGTTGATGGGTTTTCACAGAGTGGGGCGATGATCCTCTATTGCTGGTGATGTCCTACAGACCTCTCCACATGGAAGAAGCACCATTATCTAAGAGCTTGTTTTTTCTTCTCAGTGTAGCTTCTTTACTGCTTTGATCGCCTTAGTGTTTCTTGTCTGGCTGCACAGGACTCTGCCCCCACTTCAGTAGGCCCACCCTTGGCCTGATATACTACCTGATTTTTGAAGTAAACCAGGGTTTTTTGTTGTTGTATGTCAGTAGTTTTTGTTGGCACACACATATCCTCTCAAAAATGTATGTAAGATGTCACAGTGTCTGCGAGTTAATCCACGTTTGTAGGTGCAGCCTCAAAAATACTACAACCTGTGCAGTCAAAGCAGGCCTGTAACTCTGGCTTTGCCTTGTTGATCCACCTGTGCAGAGTCATGACCACAGGCTTAGCAGATTTTAGTTTGTGCTTGAACCAGACAGTGATCAGGAAGTCCTGAGGCTGCATCGGGAACAGAGCTACAGGTGTCCTTTAATGTTGTGTGGCATTGGTCCAGTGAGTGTGAGTGTCCATGGTGGGACACTTGATTGACTGCCTGTAATTTGGAAGTTTGTGACTGATGTTTGTGCTGTTCAAGTCCTCATGAATAATGAGCAGGGAGTCTGGATATTTTTTCTCCGGGTTTTTAATCTGGTCAGCCAGGTGCTGTAATGCCTCACACTAACCTGAGGTAGGATTAAACACTAACCAATGAAGAAAACGCCTGCCGTGAATAAACTGGTCTACTGTTTATTAAAAAAGTTTCTAAATGAGGACGGCATGATTTTTCCAACACTGACATCGACACGCCAGCCTTTGATTATGTTAAAGCAGATGTCACCTTGTCTTGATTTCCCTGACAGCTACAAGCTACAGTCCAATCAGATGAGTTGGAATTTAGGTAGGTGGAGGGAATTGTCTGGGTTGTGCAGATGTCCACCAAATGCATTGGCAGGAATGCAGTCACAATGATTGTGCTAACATGCTAACATCTAGCATGTATAATGTTTACCATGTTCACCATCTTAGTTGAGCATGATATCAAGCTAACATTAGCCAGTTAGCAGGAAACACAAACTCTATTGGAGGCTGATAAGAATGCCATTCTTTCTGCAGATATTTTCTACTGGACACATTAAAATGTTGACTTAATGACATTGATAGAGGAAAAGTCAGAGGATCATTAAAGATATCAGAGCTCATCTTGAGGGGAACATGAATGTCTGAACTTCATTTTATCACAATTCATCCAACAGTTGTTGAAATGTTTTAGTCCAAACAAAGCAGAGGGCAGACAGACAGATAGGCAGACAGACAGAATGGCAGACATTTTTTTTCCTGTGTCCATGTTGAGTCAGAATACTCATATTTGCAAAAATGTGGTTAGTGAACCTAGACATATAACACCAACAAATTTCAGGTACACAGGAACTGACTATTTGCTGTCAACAGCAATACAGGTAGAATTGTTAAAAAAGGCTCTGTTGTTTGAGCAATTTCTCACTGAATCTCAGCAGTGACAAGGAGAACTAATACACTGTACACCTGTGTAAATATGATTGGATGCTGCTGGTTAGCTGATAGCCAAAAAGGCAACTGATGTACTGGGGCTGTACTGAATAGTTTGAAGCCTCATTTATAACAATGACATTCAAATTTGAGTTGGTGTGATTAAAATGTTCAGAGACTTTTCCTTTAGTAAATGAGCAGAGCACTGCACACTCATGTGGATGTAGCAGGTACAAAGAACTCAATGCTCTGGTCTCCCTTTACACTTCAACTTCAAGTTGTCAAAGCAATCACTGTACCTGGAAATAAATATCTGTGATTGTGAAATGTGAAGTCCTAATAACTCTGAGACAAACAAATGGGCTCGTCCGCATACAAACCTCAGAGTCTCCAGTCTGCAGTTTGGACTCTTCAGAAAATCACTCAGCAGCTTCACATCTAAATCCTGCAGGTAGTTTTCACTCAGGTCCAGCTCTCTCAGATGGGAGGGGTTGGACCTCAGAGCTGACGCCAGAGAAGCACAGCAGTTATCTGACAAACTGCAGTCTAACAATCTGAATAAAGAAGAAATGATGGAGATAAAAGTCCTCTTGTAATCAAATCAGATGTGTTGAGGTTTGAAATGTGGAGATCAACATGACTTTGTCCTCATCAATCAGCTTCTCCCTAAAATGAGCACAGTGACTTTGTCATATTGTTATTGTGGATCATCATCATGTGAGCACAACATTCATGCACCTCTTCATGTCACACAGGTCAGTAACACCACCTGCTGATCTCAGTCACGTCTGCAATCATTATCACATCACACATGTTCTTACTGTCTTCTCCCTCTGTTTCTCCTCATTTATAACCATCACATGTGTCACTTCATGCAAAATACTCCAACGGATGTTTGTACTCAATTTCAAAACATTCACCATGATATTAATAATAATGTGAGTGAAGAAAAACCTTTATAAACGTCTTTACTTTTTCTATCAAAATGTGTCTCAAATGAATCAAAAATGATAAATGCTGATTTCATTCTGCAGGTTTCCACAGTGAAGGATGAATCCTACACTTTCCTTAATGACACCAATCTTTTTTCTGTAAAGACATGATTATCCCAAGCAAACAAGTTCAAATACACTCATACAACAAACCATGAGTGAATAGTTCTGTTAAATCCTGCTCACAGAAAAAAAGGCTTGCTTTTAAGAAGGGAGCCATCTCTGAGCTGAATGTGGCCCCCAAAGAGCTGAAACTGGAGATTCTTCAAGCAAAAAGGAACATAAGACTGAACTGGAGGATAAGATGGCTGCAAACAATCTGGGCTCAGCCTGTTCCTGTATGAAAACCATCACAGACATACCAGAACGCAGTGGAAGCTACAGAGGACATGGCAACACAGGGACTCCCAGACACCGTCATTACAGCTCCAATCAACAAAGATAACCAAGAGCTACAACTCCTTTCACCATGGCAGACAACCGGAGACCCAAGGGGAACATCAGACACGGATGCAGAAAAACAACGACAGAGGAAATCCTTACAGAAATCCAACAAAGAGAAGCTACAGGAATTCAAACGAAACGCACACCCAACCAAGTAAACATTTTGAAGGTTATCTAAATAGTATTGTTCCAGATAAGTAACTTGTCAATTTAATTACAGGTTACTACTAGCTAACCTGGAACCAAAACAATTAAAAGATGTGATTATTACAAAACTTAAGTTACAAGGACTGAAAAGGGGAAAGTCTGTTTTGAGTTAAGAAAGAAATAATTTTATTCACTTTGATTTTGGTCTCTGAAAGAACTAACCTGGAACTAAGACATTTAAAAGATATGATCGTTACAAGGACTGCAATGGACCAGTCTGTTTTGAGTTAAGAAAAAATAATTTTACTCTCTTTGATTTCAGTCCCTGAAAGAGTTACATAACTTAAGTTTCAATGACTGCAAGGGACCAGTCTGTTCTGAATGAAGGAAAAAATAATTCTGATTATTTTGTTTTTGGACTTGGAAAGAGCTAACCTGGAACTAAGACACATAGAAGATATGGTTATTACATAAGTGGAGTTACAAGGACTGTGAGGGACCGGTCTATACTGAGTTAGGGGAAAAAAAAAAAAACAAAAAACAATAAACAAACTGAGGACTCCTACAGTTATTTACACAACGTAGTCGGGACACGAAAATGCAAAGGGCATGTCAAATGAAGATATGTGCCCATCTTCAAGGGCTCCTCTCTCTATGAAGAGAGGAATTCCCCTCTATGAGTGCCTTAACATCATAGGCACTGGAAAGGCTCGATTCGATCGAGCCTCATCATTGAAAGCAACAGATACTAAAGAAGGTAAAGAGGACTCAATTAGTTAGAGATAAAAGTTAACGTAGAAAGATAATTTCTGGTCTCAGGAAAAATAGAAGGTACTGAAGTATCGATACTGAACGTTTATATTCCACCTGGCAGTAATATAGCAATATACAGAAAAATATTTGACTTGATGTCTGAAGCAACAGGCATTCTAATATGCGGAGGGGATTGGAACATACGAATCAATCCAAGGCTAGACTCCTCCAAAACTTTCACACAAACCGCAATTCATAAAAAAATAAAGATTCTCATGTCGGAACTTGGGGTGATTGATCTATGGCAAGACATTCACCCAACAGAACAAGATTACACGCTTTATTCTTATCCACATGAAGTGTACTCGAGAATTGATTATTTTTTTATTTATAAGAGAGAGTGTCATAGAGTACATCAGTGTGAGCATGGTAATATCGACTTGTCGGATCACGCCCCTATCTTACTAACAATTCAAATAAGCAACAGCCCAAGAAATACCCTATGGAAACTAAATTCAAATTTTCTAAACAATATGCAATTTAAAATACAAATAAAGAAAGAAATGGAACAGTTCTTACAAGAAAACAACAACGGAGAAGTTACCTCAGAAATGGTATGGGATACATTAAAAGCTGTTCTCAGGGGGAATATAATCTCATATTGTGCAAACAAAAAGAAAGACAGACAAGAGAGACTAGCAAAACTAACTAAAGGACTGGGAGAGCTTGAGACAAAACACAAAAACCTCAAATACTGTGTTACAATTAAAGGAAATTAGGAAGGAGGTAAACACCTGGTACACTCAAGAAACGCAAAAAAAGATGATCTATACAAAACAAAAGTACTATGAGACGGGCCCAAAATTTGTTTCAAGCTCTCCCTGTCGAAATTAAACCTCAGCAATTTAATGAATGGGACAAAATTCTCTCGAGATTTATCTGGCAAGAGAAAAAACTGAGAGTAAGATTCAAAACGCTGCAACTCCCAAAAAAAGAAGGAGGAATGGCAGTCCCACATTTAAGAAATTACTTTGATTCATCACAGATCAAGCCTTCATTAAATTTTTGTAATCAGGTGTATAATGCAAGATGGAAGAATATAGAAAAGACCTTATTTAAAGACTTCCCAATTCAAGCATTATTAGGTAATAAGGAAACAGAACAATTAATAAACAAATTGGAAAATCCATGGCTGAAGTCCCAACTTAAAACCTGGAACACAATCAAAAAGAATATAAATTACTGGATAAATTATGGATAATCAGATGGTATGCATACGACCCAGACTTCAAACCCAATCAATTAGACTTCAGATTTAAAACCTGGACAGGCAAAGGGACTACAACATTCTATTCACTTACAAATAAGGGACTATTAAAAGACATCCAATAGATTTGGAGGATGCAATACTCAGTACAAGACTGATCACACCTAAATGCACCACAGAGCGTCACAGGAAATCATTCCTGCCTGTGGCCATCGGACTGTACAACTCCTCACTCTGAGTGTTAGATGCAATAACTACTTTGATGTGCAATAATCCAGTGCAATAATTACATCCATGTGCAATATTCAATATGCCACATTCTATATTTTGTAGATACAGAACAAATGTATATTTATATTTATATTTTAGTGTCTAGATATATTTTATTTTACATTAGTACTTATGTTTAAAATGTATTGATATATTTATACTTCCTACTTCCTTTAAGACTTCTGAATGGGAGCATCTGTAACAAAAGGCAATTACCCCTTGGGGATCAATAAAGTATTTCTGATTCTGATTCTGATTCTGAATCTCACATTAAAGTCAAGGCCAGCTTGAGATGATGATTTTAATGTGCTACTGGTCAGATTTCACTTCATCCCCAGCAACATTCCGGAAAACTTAACTGCTACAGACACTGGAATGAGCATGTCTTCCATAAAAAACAGTGTCTCCACTTGTCTTGCAAACCAGTTCATTTTTGTTTTTTTTTAAGATGGCTCTTCCAATTGTGAAGTTTTACACCTCTATTTTGATATTGTTTCTTGTATGGATTTCAAACCCCTTAAAAAATACAGATCAACAGTTTTTTGCTTCTTTTTTGTTGTTATTTGGATTAATGGACCTTTTACATAAGCTGCATTTCTCTTGAGGTAAAGGCAGGCTTTTAGAGTAAAAGTCCAAAGGATGCTTTTCTTTATGTTAGACCCATGTGACCAAGGCCTTATTATCCAGCATCACACTGACACTACTTAAGTTGCTAGTTCTTGTACATTGCCCTAAGACTGCACCATCTTCTATTTTAGTCAGTTGGATTATGCGTCATTTAGTGTTCTAATCCAACCATCGGATGTGAGAAAGTCAGATGTCTGGCATTTATGCAGACCTTAAGAAAAATCTTGTTTTAGCGAAAAGATGCACTGCTCTTTAAAGAGGGCACTAATTGCATTGAGACTTCAAAATTGCTTTTGTTCATTCAGCTCGACTGGCACAGCCTAGAGACAGAACACACAGTTTATACCAAAATAAACATTATGAATCCTTGTCGTGTCTACCTTCTTCCCTCTCTCCCTCTCCCTCTCTTTTTGCTTTTATCTGTGCTCTGACATGGTCACAGAATTTTAATGAGGAGATGTATCAATGCTGTATTATTAAACAAGCTGTTTCCTCCCTTTATAAGACTAAGAAACATAGAAACAAACTGTCAGAGGACTCCAACGAAACCTTGTCTGAAAACATCAGAGATCTGAATCTGTTTACAAATGACCCTGATGCCCTAATCTTTATTTGCCCCCTTGAACAGATATACTGTTCTCTTAATGCTACAGACATCAAGGCATCAAGGACTGAAACAGGCATGATTACCAAACTGAGAACCAAAATACTGTTATTTTGCTCCCTGCCATAGTTTGATGTTTTAATTTCAGTGTGGTCATGACCAATCATATGCTTTTGGTACCAGATGCCTGGCATGACAGGCCAAATCAAAAGAGGTAGCAACATTTTCAACACTCTAAATCATCCATCATAGACACATCGATTTTCCTCTCCTTATTTTTGTTTAGTTTTGTTCATACAGCTGTGTAGCTTTCAGGTTATTCTGACATGAACCACCATCACCCACAACTTTATTTTCACTGATTGTCCTTTTGTGTTTCCTCTTTCTGTAGGAAACCTGAGAGATCCAACAGACACAAATGTGACAACTGTGAGAGGAAGTGTTGTGTGATTCAGACCCAACCCTGCTGACATGACTCAATATGTGTTTGGATACCTGATCTGATCAAACGGCAGATCCTGTTACTGTGAGTACCAAAATACAATGCACACATTTATACTAATGCTGACATCCATCTCGGTGCATGGATACATGTCATGATCTGACAACAATACTGCATTTACAAAGATTTTATACATGATGATCTAAATGAGAAATAAAATCCTGGCTAAGTCATGAC
>JAPZDT010105176.1:0-11230 GCA_029814675.1 Acanthurus coeruleus | reverse complement strand
TGTGGCAAAAGTATAAAGTTGCATAAATTGGAAATAGTAAAGATAAGTAACTCAAAATTATGTGTTTACCTGTATGATCTTTCATTCAAAACAAAAAATAACATAGAGTTAATTTTGCAGCCCAGGTGGAGTCGTAGCTCCCTCTACAGGTCAATTCCAAATCAACATTTAAAAATACTGATGACAAGTCTTATTAGGACTAATAAAGTGGTTAATACTCAACAAAGTCCAAAAAGAAATTGCATGAGACAATTTTCATCAGACAGTTTTTAATTGTATTTGAATTGTTGGTCTTTCTTAGTGTGATGAAATCCCAAAGAAAACGCTACTGCACAGTCTGTTATGTGTGAATGATTTTTACATGGAAAAAAGTCTCAGTTTAGTCATAATAAACTGACCCTTAAATTTGAAAAACAGTCTGAGTCTGTTTTTGTGAAACTGAGTCCAGGTGGTAAAAATCATGATCAGGACAGACAAACATCATAACATCAGCCTTCTTGCAGACTCAGTGGATCTGACATATCTTACTTGCCACCTGACTGACTTGAGGTTGTTTACAGTGACTTTGAGAACATTTATCTGTCCATCTGTGTGGCTTTGGGTGTCTGGTAGGACATTTTAACATTAGTCCTTATGGAGGTGGCTTGACTGCTGCTGGTTTAGGAAGTTGTGGTGCCTAAACATGGAGCAGTTTTCAGGGATAGATACAGTTTTTCCTTTTGCCCTAAAATGACACCAGAGTGGCACTTCAGCTCGCTGTAAAATGCACTTTTAGAGCTAAAGGGAAGAGATCAGGAGTAGGTTTCACATCCCCTGGATCTTTTCCACACTCAGTGCTTGTCGTCCTTGTCACCCAGTCCGCCATCACCCCTCGGCAGCGGATGACCACCTCCCCCCGGAATTTTAAGGAATATATGAAGGACTGACTCGTCTATGATTCCATATTCGGACAGTAATCTGCTGTCGTCGTCCAATACTTTGTCAACGAAGATCAGTCGCAGCTTGTTGTCTCCTACAACATCACCTACACACACACACACACACACACTCATTATGCAAAAACTTAATATTAATGTAGCTTGTATGACTACGGAAAACTAACTTCTAAGTGTCAAGTGGCTAGTTTAATCGTCAGCACTTGTCGGTAGGCCATATTGCAAAGTAAATTTACCGAAGTCTGGGATGAGAGTTACTATCTTCTCCTTCAGCTGCCGCACCGTGATCGTCTTCAACTGCTCTTCATCCTCGCACAGGTCAATAGGCAACTTCTCCCCTCTGATGCCAAACACAAAGACCCTCACGACCATCTCTGTATTTTGTGTTCGTAGTTTTTCTTTGGATCAACGAGGAAGTGGATGAGCTGAAAATTACTTTCACTTTTAACGGTGGATATACACCACCGTTTTAGTGGTTAAAAGAAAATGAACCACTTTTAAAAAATTCTCTGATTATTGCTGCTTTTGTTGTTGTGTTGTTGATAGAAGAAGAAGATCATCATCCTCATGTTTCTTAAACATTCAGCATCGAAATCATTACAAAGATGCTTTTGTTAGAGTCATGCAGGTAAAATATAAAACAACTGAAACCTAAAGTAAAATTTCCTGTGTAGACTACATGTCTTTATTTCTGTTTCTGAAGTTAATACGTGCTCAAAGATTTTGATAATTACTGAGGATAATATTGTAATTTAAGGACAGGTTTTGAAATTTTCCTCACAGTATTTAAAGATTATAGCTGCATCTTTTTCTAAGTAGTAGAAGAAGTACTGCATTCAAAATTCTACACGACTATAAACATAAAAGTATTTTCATCAAAAAATCGCTTGTAGTATCAAAAGTGAAAGTACTCATTTTTACACGTGTTGCCGTAAAATACTTGAATAGTGAACTGCTTGAAAAGCTTGAAAGTGTAAACGCTTGAAAAGGGAACTAATGCTTAAGAAATGTAACGACACAACTCAAGGCATTCATTTCTCAGGTATTGAATGTATTGACTGAGGGGGACACGTGCGGTGCATCATAAAGTGGCTCAACAGCATTACGCTCCCCCTGCTGGCTCCCTCCGGTACTACAACTACTGTCCGTCCAGCTGAAATTATTTTTAACATAACACGTAAAAAAATACACAAATACTATACTAAAATAAACAATCAAAACAGGAAGTGGAATTTTTAACCTTAACTGTTAAATTTATACCTGTGATACTATGTTTTAATTATTCAACCCATCACAAAAGCAGTCTGTGTTTTGCATTTTTCATGAACTTATACCTCATGTTTGATAAATATTGAAGAATTGTCCATGAGTATGATTTATTTTTAAGTCTAATGTGACATTAATTGAGAACATGAAACAGGGAGTTTTATTGTTTTTATTGAATGTTGAATGTTGAATATAGTTTTACATTTGACAAAAGGGTTTTAATGCAGTTTCGACTCCAGACTCCAACTAGTTTTCTGTCCTTTACTTATCCTCAACCCATCACTGCAAGGCTTTCTCTTCACATGAATACATTAATATCTGTTTGATGTGTGACCAAAACATATGCAGGTATGTAAAATACATCTGTTGTGTGTAATACAAAGCTATTAGCAAAAAACATTAGCAAAAAATGCAAAAAGCAATGAACTTTCAAATCATCAGATAAATATTTCACACATAATCATGTAGAGGAGGTACAGAGGTGTAAAATGTGTTGACCTTTCATGCAAAGCAAAACCTGATAAGTCAATTTGCTTTGGAGCTGTAGCACCCCCTGTGGGTCAAAACACTGTTGACAAGTCTTAACACATCAAAAATATTTTTTTACTTGTGTGATAAACGGACTCTGATCTGCACAATGACACATTTTAAACATTTTTCATGTGTTTTTTCTGAGGCTGATGGTATCCTACGGGCTGATAGAAAAATGTTATCATACACATTTCTTCAAGAAGAATATTTTTAACTCCCTTTTTAGAGATTTGAGGACACATTTAAGAGCTTTTCACCTGCTTAACTTAACTTGCTGCAAAGTGTATATTATCTTATAAAGTAACTGGAAGGCTAAATGACCTGTGTTTTAATTCTAGTGTTACAGGTAATTTGTACGCAGATTAATTTTTGTCCGTCATATCTGATCACACATCAGTCAGTACAACAGTTAAACTAAAAACCAACATCAGCCACAGTGCATCACATCAAATAGTTATTATTACTGTAAATATTGCAACATGGAAAAATCCTGATAAGTTACTCAGGTCCACCTAAAAAAGCACAATGGGAAATTGAATTCTTCTAGTGTGTCCTACAGGAATCCAGAAGAACAACCTAGAAACATCTTTGGTTTCACAAAGACACTTCAGATTGCTGTTAAGTCAGTAACTATGTTGCCTCTTGCTCCAAATGCAAGTTAGACAAATTCACAAAAATAAAGGCTAAAGGCTAAAAATTACAGAGCTCTTCCATACTTCCATACGTCTTGTCACCCATTCCATCATCTTCCCCCGGGACCCTGACCTCGCCACCCCCCGATAGACGAAGCACTTGATGAACCATTGACCCGTCTATGATTCCAAAGTATGAAAGCTGCCTTCCATCTTCCAACTGCTGTCCGTTGAAGATCAGTCGCTGCTGATCACCTACGACAAGAAAACACAGTGACACACATAGAGGAGGTCAAAATGAGTCCCTGACAACATCTGTCCAAAAACTAACCCCCAAAATTAGTCTATTGTCTACTATTCTTTAAGAATTATTTCTAGTTGCCCAACTAACTGCTTCTACACTGGCAACCATTAACGGTAAAATTGGGTTCATTACAACATTTGAGTTCAAAACAACATGATGTTAAAAGTAACGTGATGAATTCAGCATTATAGTTCTAAGGGGTCACATCTTTATGTCAGTCTTGAACACATGTACATTGTGTGTTTAGTTCAAAGTGGTTTTACATGGGACTCCATTGTGATCTTGGATCATGGCCTTCAGATTTTCCACTGTGGTGTGCTCTGGCCCATCCCATAATGTGATGGTGAGAGTCCGCCCATCCAGTTTTTTTACGTTGATCTCTGCAACCATTTTGTGGTGTTCGTCCGCAGCCTTTAACACTTTGTGCAGTTTGTACAACAGGCTGCAGTTGTGTTCACCTGATGAGAAAACCAAGGAATTAAAAAAAAAAACACTTTCTTTGAACTCAAATAAACACCAGACTTTTAATAATAAGATGCTATAAATGATATTTTGGCATTAATTTCAGTAAATTTCCTCTATTTAACCACCATGGTTTTGTTTGTTGACAATGTGGCCAAATCTGCTTCAAATCATCAAATCATCTGAAACAATCATAACTCAGGGTCACATAAGACGGGTCACCAAACTTTTGCAGGTTAAAACCAAAAAGTGAAATCTGAAGTCTCCCTGAGACCAAAACTTAAAAAATTAACATAATTAACAACCATAACATCTACATTTGCAAACTGCTGAAACGGAGCACAACAAAGCGTGAATTTAAAGTGCAAATGAAATGTATTCAAAAAGAACAATGTTTTTTTCCATCTTAATCCAAAAAAGAACAAATATATCAAAGCAAAATCATATATTCTACTCTGCCATAAAATCAGGGCCAAGAGCCGTGTTGGTAGTGATCCCTAAGTTTGGGAAATACAGGTTGAGCAGTAAGGATCTGCTTGTTTCTTGTACTCATTACAGTCATTTACACTAAACATCAACCCTGCACATGCAGTGCACTGCACTAATTTGACCTCTGCATTTGAACTGTGCTGTAATTGGTGCTAAAATGTTGCATTTACTACCTTTAAAAGAAAATATATTACATATGCATTTAAACTCAGTATTAATAGTCACGTGTTTCCCTTCCACTGTAGTAGTTCTTAATCCACATGTTATCCTATCATCATTATTGTTATTACACAACTAAAATAAAATGAATGGTATCATATATTGTGTTTTCCCAAACATCAGAGTCCTCATATCAAAGTTCCTGTGGACACTTCATGTCTTTATTTCCTCAAGATCTACTTAAAGGTTGTTTTGTGTGTCTGAATTTCTCAACCACAGCAGAGAAAAGAGCCTGTTCTTGGGATGACTGAGCTCTTGAACATCCTCTCTACTGAAAGGCAAAATGGACTCACTCAGTCACACAAATTTGCCAGCCTGAAAAGGGCATAAAATCTGATATAAACAAAGCAGACTATAAAAATATTGATGTAAACAAATGATGAACTGACATTTAGGCCAATTTGTCTGTTTTTCTTTTACACCAACCCATCCTGAGTCTGGCAGCAATATTATTTCTTAGGATGCTGAGATGAAATTTAGCCCCCCTTTAAGGTCTGATCCTTGAATTGTTCTGCTGTAGAACTTCTAGACTTACTTTAAATCAGGTCCAAAGCAATTAAACTCATGGCCAGAAGTCTGCCTAAAACACAGTTTCAACACTTTAACCAACAAATGTTTACAAAACCAGAGGAGACAGAAATAGTACTTGAAGAGAATCTAATCTAAATCACAATAAACTGTCCTCAAAAAAAAGGAACTACAGGAGTAGAACAACACACAGAAACAGAAAAAAATTACAACATAGTCAAAAGTTGGAGCTACGAGCTGCGATCAGTGGGACAAACGCTGGTATTCATCAGGCAGTGAAGGGTTTCTGTTTGAACAGTGTAACGAAAGGATGTCCAAAATATGAGCGCGCATACAAACACACACACAAACACAAACTAAGATACACGCTTCAGACGGAATTAGTTTTTATAAATTACGTTATTTACAGTGTTAATTATAAGATTTACTCATTATAACCTGTTAAGTTTCAAGTGGCTGTTTTAATCGTGGACACGTGTCGGTCGTACATGACATAAAGACATAATTCAAATTTAAATTGATTGTACCTTTTTACTCAAACAGAAACGTAGTCGCAGCACTGAGATGCTCTTACAGGTGCTTACAGGTCGATCACCTCATCAAAAATCCCGCGAGGGCTGAAAGTAACATCTTTACCTGCTGCCAAAGGACACCACACGTGCTGAACAAGGAAATAACTGAGTCTTCCCTCACTTTTAAAAAATATTAGCTACCCTTTTACTTTAAAAAAAAAACAGAGGCCAATATCATTTATTACTAGCCTAATACTACTACTACCACCGGTACAACTCCTATTACTATCTACTGCCTGCTGTAGCTGTCGAACAAAATGATGTCCTTTCAGAGACTTAAAATATAATCACAGAGAAAATGCCTTATTGAATGTGTGTGACTGTCGTGTCAGTGACGCCTGCTGTTTAGTTTGGGAATTGCACTGAATAGAAGCATGCAGATTGTTTTTAATAGCACAATTTTGAAAGAAAAATGTATTAGAGACAAAGCAGGAAGGTATGTGCTTGTAAGTGGAGGAATTTTCAGGACAACAAATGAGCCTAATTAATGTACACAATCCACCTGGAAAGGAAACAGACCTTCTGAAAAAAATAATTTCTAATTACAGAAGCAAAGGGAACAGATATAATGAGGAAAGACTTTGATTTAGTGATGAATCAGAGAGTAGATACTCAAAGTAGAATTAAACATAAATCTGAGTAAGCAGCAGTCTTATTGAGAAAGGCTTAATTAGAACTGGGACCATGAGATGTCTGGCCTTGTCTCTGTCCCACCCTGAAAGACCTTCACCTTCTACTCTGATGCACAAAAGGTTTACTCAAGATTAGAATATTTTATTAGTTTTTGAGCATATTTTTTATGCTAAAAATGATATTTTAAATGTTATAAAAGGTGAAATATTACCTACAATTATAGCTGATCATGCACCAGTCACAATAGAGTTCGACTTAAACTACTCAAAAAGTAGTGATGCTGGCTTAGGTTGAAACTTATGAAAAAAAATGTATTCATTAATTTTTTATAAAATGGTTTCAATGCAGTCTTACCAAACCGAACTGATTTTCGTCCTTTAATCGATCTCGGCCAATCTCCCTACAAACCACAGTGCTCCAGTATTCATGTCACTGCCATGTGATCACTTTGCAGACTACAGGAGTTTCAGCAGCATAGCTTTGCACAACTTCAACCTGAGCAGGTTTAATCAGACATGACAATGGAAAACAACTACAAAGTCTTTTATCTTCAATAATGCATCACATTGTTGTTGTTCATCATGTTCTACATGTTAAATAAGATTCAACACATTGTTGTACATTGGACACAGTTTAACATTAACATGCCAAAAACAATAAAACTATCAAACCCATATTTTGCAAAATCATGTAGAGTATGCAAAGTAAAGTAAGAAAATAATTAAGAATCCATTTTGCATCCCAGGTGGACTTATAGCACCATCTAGTGGTCAATTCCAAAACAACACTGAAAAACACTGATGACAAGTCTTAAGACCGGAAAATATATAAGTAACTAATGTGCAGCCTGTCTGATAATGTGAGTTTTTGTTTTTGACTGAAGCTCCTGAAACAGTGAAATTGTAACATGTTTCCATCTGCAGTGATGAAGCAAGCCACCAAATAACAACAACACGAGGGCCGATCACAGTCAGTTTATCTTTCACAGCTGATAGCAGCAAACGACCAACAGCCAGCAGTGTCAAAAGACTTAGGAGTGCACGAGTCTTTTTACAGATGTAATCAAACAATACCTTCAACATCAGTCACATTTTTTAAAAAAGGTTATTGCAAGTGACAAAAAACCACATCACTATTCATACCAGGATACAGATATTATGGTCTTTTTTTCACTATTTTGGGGCTTTTAGGACTTATCCTCTTTGGAGAACTTACAGGGTTTTTTCCCTTTGTCACAGCTGGGGAGCTGCACTGTTTGCAGCTGCAAAATGTTGCACCTTTTCCTGATCTCTCTTTGAACTGTTTGACCCTCTCTGCAGAGTTTTGGTGAAAGGTTTCACCAAAAGCGTCATATGTTGTGAAACTAACTCCACACGTGTTGGGTCGGATTTGGGACTGAAGAGGAAGAGCAGCCATTGGACGAACACACGATAACTTCACATCAGACTCACATATTAGGAGGTTTAACACTGTTTCTTTTGAAACTACCAGTCACACTTGTTTCTTTTCTAGGATTTTCAAAAATGTTGTTTGCTGTTTCTAAAGCAGGCTGAGTAGTTTTTAGTCTTTTCTTTTGGGTTTTATCGTTTTGCCCTGAAATACTGTCTTCATGTCCCTGTCTTGATTTTACCTTGGAGCTCCCCCCAGTGTTAAGACACCCCATGTCCTTCTCTGAGTTCGTATCAAGCCGCTGTCTGTTCGGCTCGTGACTTCTTTGTCCTTCATCTTTATGTAACTTTGACTTTTGTGTCTCCAAACTGTGTTTATAACAGTCTCCATATGCTGCTGCTTCATTCAGAGCTGAATCATCATGTCTCCTCCGTAACACATCACCATTCAAGTACTCTGAGTGCTTCCTCCTGTCGCAGCCTCCATCCTGTAGTTGACGATGTGAAACCAAAGCCTCTCCTCTCTCTGCATTGTTACGTCTTCCTCCAGTCTCAATGTCTGACTGTGCGCCGACAGCTGGCTGGTCGCCCTCATCAGTCTTTTTGGGATCTCTGCTCACTTCAGAGTGAAAAAATGGAGGTCATTACTGACGACACAGACAGTGGAAGCATACAGGCCGTATTAATTGTGTTTTATGGAAACAATTTTAATTTCTAAACATGTTTAGTTATTCTTTAGTCTGGTCTTTTCTTAGTGTGTCTAAGATGCATTTAGGACACGCCACCTAAGCTTGTGAAGGTTTGGTAAACGACTTATTTAGCTTCTAGATGTTTTGGAAAATGAGGCTTCGGTCAGTTGTCCAAGTACATTTGAGGCAAGTGGTTGTAAAGCACCATTTTGTCCTCCGTGGGATGAAAAAAGCTTTACAGGTTGAATAATTATATTAATTAGTTCAAAACAAGCAGAACAAAAATCAACAAATCGAGGAGTAAATACTGAACATTTGCAAACTCACCTTTTCTGTACATGAGTAGATAAGCTGTACGTGACCTCAAAGACTCGTCTTCAGCCCCAATCAGTGGTTTTCTGACCTGTAGAATTAAAATCAAGCCTCAGTAAATGTTAAACCTCTTGTTGTTGAGTGTAAACCTGTGTGAAAATCGGGGAAATTAACCTCCTTACCTTCTCAACAGTGTCATCATTGAAGTGATACCACTCCTGAGTTTCAAAAGACTTGACATGTGCCGTATAATGACCTCCTGATAGATTACCATAGTGGTTAACTACAGCGTAAAGGTCATACTTGCAATTCTGAAGAGAGAGAAAAAAAGAACGGAGTGGCCACATTTAGGAAATTTTACATTAAATCAATTTGCTGCAGAAATAAATAAATGAAAACATACCCCCGTGTGTAAAGTTTGGGGGACGTCCACTTTGCAGTGAAGCTTGACGTAACACATGCGCTTGTAGTCAAAGCTGAATCTCTTCAGCAGGAAGGTAAAAACCTCTGGATTTTGTGTGATGTCACATCCCTAAACAGCAGAAAGAAAGCAGCAATATGAACAAGTAAGTCACCCATCACACTGAGGACTTCAGAGGAAATGAGGTCATACGCAAAGTTCAAATGAAAGTCCATGTCATTTTGCATTTATGTTTTTTTACGACTCAGAACTATTTGCTATAAAGACATGTTTGTTTTTAAGTGTTATAATTTTATTTAAGTTTGTTGTAGGATGTCATCAGAAAGCAAGAGTTATTTTCTTTCAGCATTGTTTTCCAAAGTAGATTTATGAGAAATTATATATAAGTTGTGACTATAAATGTGGAAACTCACAAAGTCTGCAGATTGCTTTTCCTTGCAGTGGTTGCAGTACATCTTGTTGTCCCCACAGACTTTTTCTCCTTTCAGGAAAGCCTCCAGCCCTTTCTCCTGCAAAAACAGCAAAAACAATCATCTTTTATGTTCTTTTGTTATGTTTTTTTTCTTTTTTTTTTTTAATGCAGAACTATTACTCGAGTCAAAGGAAAGCAGAATACCACACTGTAGGTCTGATGATGCAAATCATCCACTGCAAGAGGCAGAATCCAGAAGAAGCTGCTGGAATCGTTGCTCTCTCCACAGTTGCAGCACCTGGACCAGTGGTTCAGCTCTCCCTTGAACATCTGGACACACAGAAATGGCCATGGTACAGCCACTGAACTGAAAATGACTTTTCACTGAGCAGGATAATGTAACTGTGATTTGCCTTGATGCACGTCTTTATTATTTGTCAGTTTCAGTTTTCAGTTGTGTCAAATTATCTCTCGAGCTTATCCTGATGATCTCAAACTGTTGTTCATTGAAGTGCTTGATGGTTTTCGCTCATTGATTCATGGATGAATAGATGGATGGATTAGTAGTCAGTCTCTACCTTAGCAGCCTCTGGACTTGTCCGACACAGGATCTTCTCAAAATACTCAGCAGCATCGCGTTGCTCATATACTGAAAGTAGGATGGTTTTTTAATCTATGATATTGTCATCACTAACATTTATGAGTCTGATGTCTTAAATCCAAACTTACCATTGGTGATCTCCAGTTCTTCTGTGATGTTATGCGTTTCGGCGTCACTTGCCTGCAGTGTAGAAAACAGCCTTCCCAGATGTGGGTCAATAGTCGATGAATCTTTACTGCAGGATCTGTGGCACAGTGAGAAGTATTTGTCTTTATTAAACTTGTAGCCACTGACACATGGATTTCATATCCCATCCTTGAGTTCTTGTTATCAAATCTGCCTTAGCTGGACTGTTTAGCCGGTTAGCTCAGCATAAAGATGAAAGCAGGGAGAAATAGCAAGCCATGTTGTGTGTGAAAATTTTCCTTCATTTTGGCTTTCAGTAATTAATAATCTTTTAAGGTGCTGACACATTTTGTTTCCTTTGGACAGATGCTAAGTTTTAGTATTTATGCTAAGCTAAGCTAACAAGATATTTACAACAGCAACATATTCGCCGAAGCATGCTATCAATCTTGCCTGATTTCCCAAAATGTTGAGCTATTGCTTAAATATACAATAAAAAATGCTCAGGATATGAATGAACTCAGGTTACGAACCGTTTCACAGCCTCCCGAAAGTCTTCAGTCATGAAAAGGACCTGAAGCACGCTGTTCAAATAGCAAGTCAGACCTGGACTGTTGAGGCCATGGTAATCTAAAGACACAACAGTGATATTAGATCATCTTAATACTCAAAATATATTAGTCAAATGCTTTAGTATTTGCATTTGATAT
>JAPZDT010104976.1:0-11285 GCA_029814675.1 Acanthurus coeruleus | reverse complement strand
GTCCTTTGAGGGAAAAGGTGTCCTTTTTGGTGTGTTGCTGTGTTAAGTCAGGAAGCTGCAGGCTTGTGGTGACGTTGAGTCCAATGAGCTGCAGGTTTGTGAGGCTTCCTGATGGGTTACAGGCTGGTCTGGCCCTGGGTTGCCTATCCAGGTATCTCTCGTATTTCAAATCTTACCAAACTGTTGTTGTTGTGCTCACTATTTTTTTCCTTTTTTCCTTTTCTTTATGTATTGGTGTATCTTCAAGTCAAACCACAACATAAACAGATATGAACAATATTAATATTTTGTCATGGAACTCAAGAGGCCTCAATTCGCCTCAAAAGCGTATAAGTACTCTGAAGCTCCTTCACAGGAAGAATATCCACTTTGCTTTTATACAGGAGTCACACCTGCTTGAAGTTGATGTACATAGGTTTAAGAATAAATACTATCATGTGATTGCCTCATCCTGTCACACCGAAAAGAGCAAAGGCGTTTTCATAGCCGCAAAACGTAACCTAAATTATACTAATCTGGGCACAGGGGAATCTGATGATGGTCGAATCACTTTCTGTAAAATAGCTTACAATGGTATTAAAATTGCTCTGATTTGCATTTATGCTCCAAACTGTTTTGACCAGCATTTTTATGATTCACTGGCCTCTATATTAACAGATCTTCCTGAGTATCAGCTTTTGATAGAGGGTGATTTCAATGCTGTATGACTTCATGATATTGATAGAACAGGGGTAACAGAAAGCAGAGATCAACGACTGGCAACTATTGCATTACAGAAATGGACTAACGATCATGGTGTGATTGATATCTGGCGGATGATCAATCCCTCCTCTAGAGAGTTCTCCTTTTTTTCTGCTCGACATAAGACTTTTTCAAGAATTGACTATATCTTTGCATCTAAAACTCTTTTCAGTGATATTTGTAGCGCTGAAATGACTCTAACTTCATTATCTGATCACAGGGCTGTTTTATGCACTTTTTCATTAAGAGCTAATCAATCTAGGGCTGTCTGCTGGAGATTTAACACTTCCTTGCTTCTGAATGACACTTTTAGAAGAGAGCTTGAGGCTGAATTGAACGAATTCATTGAAATAAATAGTCCATCAGTTGATGATCCTTGTGTGTTATGGGATGCGGTCAAAGGTTGCATCAGAAATAAAGCCATATCTTTTGCATCAAATCTCAATAAAACCAGGAAACACCGTATAGAAATTCTGGAATCTGAAATTGTAGCGCTTGAGCGAGACATGTTAAATAATAATTCTTATGAAAACATCTGTAAGCGACAGAAATTACTTGATGAACTTAACTGCCTGTTAAGAAGGGAAACTGAGTTTCTCATTCATCGCGCTAGGCAAAATCACTGCATGAACAGTGCTCGACCCAGCCGTTTGCTTGCCCTTAAGCTAAGGAAAAATGATAATCTAGCAAATATATCAGCAATCAGGACAAAGGAGGGGGATATAACATCTGACCCTATAAAGATTAATAGCACTTTTCATATGTTCTACTAAAATCTATGTAAATCAGAGGTGCTCCATGATGACAAAACCTGCTCTGAATTCCTTAAGCCACTACATCTACCTAAACTGCCTTTGGAGGCCTCTTGCCAACTAGAGGCACCTATTACTTTAGAAGAATTAAGGAAAGCCATGAAATCAATGAACAGAGGCAGATCTCTGGGCCTGGATGGATTACCACCAGAACTATACGATGCCTTCTGGCCCCAACTCAATCCTTTGTTGCTGAATATGTTTAATTTTTCCATCAACAGAGGTTCCTTTTCTGCTAGCTCAAATGTTGCAATCATTTCTCTTCTATTAAAAAAGGACAAACCATCTAGTGACTGCTCTTCTTACAGGCCTTTAAGTCTCCTGAACTGTGAAGTTAAGCTTTATGCTAAAATTTTAGCCACCCGTTTAGAGCGTTACATGCCCCACTTGGTCCACCATGACCAAACTGGGTTTATCAAATCCAGACTCTGACAATGTTTGTCGCATGCTTCATATTATAGATTCAGCCTCAGGTTCAGAAGATCAAAACGCAATTCTCTCTCTAGATGCAGAGAAAGCTTTTGACCAGTTGGAATGGTGTTATTTATGGTCTGTACTTCAACACATGGGCTTCAGCGATAACTCTATTTCTATGTTTAAGTTACTGTATGTCAACCCCTCTGCAGTCGTTATAACAGGCAATACTTGCTCTGCCAGGTTTCCAATCTCCAGATCCTCTCATCAGGGCTGCCCCTTATCTCCGCTACTATTTTCTTTATCTTTGGAACCTATTGCTCAGGCAGTACGACAGTCAGAGGTTCTTAAACCAATCATCATCCAAAACACACCACATTGCATTTCTCTGTATGCGGATGATATTTTGATTTTTACAAAAAGTCCATCCAAAACCCTCCCACATCTCTTTAAAATTTTTGAAATCTTCAGCAGTATCTCAGGTTATAAAATAAACTGGACTAAATCAGCCATAATGCCACTGGGGCGATTAAGTGATCAGACATCTATCGCTAATATTCCAGTTGTTCACAATTTTAAATACTTAGGAGTGTCCATCCACCCCTCCCTCAACACACTGACAACTGATAACTACAATAAAGTTTTAAATGATATTGATGGCGACCTGAAAAGATGGGGTATGCTCCCTACTTCCTTTCAGTCCAGACTCTCAGTCATCAAGATGAACATATTGCCTCGGATTAACTTCATCAGCTCTATGATCCCACTAGCTCCACCAGGTGGTTACTGGAAGAAGCTAAATTCTGTTATCAACACACACCTATGGAATAAGAAAAAACCCAGAATCAAAACTTCTACTCTGCAAAGACATAAATCATCAGGAGGTATCAATCTACCTAATCCTGAATGGTATTCATGGTGTTTTGTGTTGAGTCCAATTATTACTTGGTTGAATGCAGAAACTCTGGTGTCATGGCGCCCTATTGAAGAGCACTTAACATATCCACACAATTTGTATAATTTGATATATTCTAATATACCCAATAGGATAATAAAACGAGATTTTGGGCCAGTAATTTCACATCTTTTCTTCATATGGCATAAAGTCCAGCGATTTGCCAAAATTCACAATAAATTCTTTGCTCAATCCCTTATTTTTCTAAACTATTCTCTCTTATTGAGAAGAAGCCAATTCTTTTTCCAAAATGGAGGGATAAAGGAGTGTGTGTTCTGAAAGACATCATAGGGAAACAGGGTCTCCGTGAATTCCATGACTTACAGAGGTCTTATAACCTACCGGGCACTTTCTATTTTTATCTACAATTACGTGCAGCAATGCACGCCCAAGGTGTTCCTTTGGACACCGAGTTAGAAAATCATCTTCTTCATCTTATTTTCGATACCAAAGGTAAAAACAATGGTATTGTCTCGGACCTATATAAATTTATAACTAAAGCGTCATACAAACCTTTACCACTTAACAGACTCTGGAAGACGGACATTAATATTTCTTCAGACCTAGATTGGCACACTATATGGTCAAATGTATCCTTGTCTTCCAGAAATCCTTTCAAATTTATTCACAGATTCTATTTAACTCCTCGAAGATTACAACAAATAAAACTCAGAGATAATCCATATTGTGATTTTTGTCCAAACGATACCATCGCTACCTTCCATCACATGGTTTGGCAGTGCCCGGAGGTTAATAATTCTGGTATAATGTCTCATGTATCATGTCTAATGTCATGGGGAAAACCATCCCTCACTCACA
Organism: Acanthurus coeruleus; assembly: GCA_029814675.1. NCBI lineage: Eukaryota > Metazoa > Chordata > Actinopteri > Acanthuriformes > Acanthuridae > Acanthurus > Acanthurus coeruleus. Next base: position 7,544 of record JAPZDT010104976.1, on the reverse strand, counting down.
GTGTTTACTTCTACTTAATGACACTTTGTCATTGAAGCTAAATACAAATAGTAAACGTCTCTTTCTGGCTGGACTTACAGCTGCTAAAAGAATGAAAGTTTGTCGTTGGAAACCACCACATGCACTGTGAGGGAATGGCTCTTTTCTTACCGGGATATTGCGCAGCTGGAACTCTCTACAGCAGGCTTACACTTTGCTAAAGTATCAAATATTAACTGCTGGTCAAAATTAGTAGAGAAAATCACTGGAATGTTGTAAAGATTTATGGTCCATCCTTTCTGAGCTATGTTTTACATACAGCTTGTCTAATTCTACGTTCAGAATGCTATTTCACTTATTGCACATGTATATTATATGTATATCTTTTGACCTTTGGTTATTTCAACCATATACACATATCTTGTGTTTATTCTGTGCTCTTTCTGTGGATATGATTTATGATGAAGGAAAATAGCAGTTGTTCATTTCTGCATGTCTGAAAGATGCTTGCCCTGCGGATGTAGGGGCATGGGATTCCTGGGTGGCAAGAGGTGTGTGTGTGTGTGTGTGCGTGCTCTGGGTCCCTTCTTTTTTTTTATCCTCCTTTTTTATTATTATTCACTTATTTATTTATTTATTTATTTCATTGTTGTTGTATTGCTTCTATGTTGGTTTTCCTATTTATCTATTCTTCCACCTTGATTCCATCATGACAGGGTGCTGAGAGTGGGGATGTTAATGGGTGGCTCGGGGGGGACAGTCAGATGGGGGATTTCTTTCATCTGGCTGTGCAGATACCTCTCCCCCACCATTATGTAAACAACGAATGAATATAATAAAAAATTGATCACAAAAAAAAAGATCCTCTGAACTCATGTTTGTCTCCACTGAACAATTTGACTCGCTGAAGAAGAAATATTTTTTGCTTTCAGTTTATTTTAATTTGTTTTCTCACAGAATGTCTCATTATTGATACTGATCCTTTTACAACACACACACACACACACACACACACACAGAGGTCAAATCACAGTTCACATGCAGCTGTTTAAAGGATGAAAATCATTTTTCCCGTCTGATTGCAGACTTGACTGAGATCAGCAGACACATCCATCTCTCTCTGCAAACTAAAATCAGGCCTTTGAGCTCAGATTGAACTCAGCTCTTTGAAATTATTATTTTATTTTAGACATCCTCCAAAGATTTTCTCTGTGCACTTTTTCAATGTGGTTGTTGGCGCAGCCATCTCAAAAGGGTTGGAAGACCGGTAAATGTTATTGTCTCATATACGGAGGAAAAACAACACACAACAACTCTTAATGGGGCCGGAACAGGAAACTCATTATTCCCGCTTCTATTTTACACATGCTCACATCTAAACACTTCCTGTAGTTCTTCACATACCTATAAGAGCACATTCAACAACAGTTTTATATAGTTAACACCCCCACTTGCTCTTATGTTGTACAGGTCATCTCAACATAACTTCATTAGTTATTCATTCTGGTAACCTTAACTTGTAAACCTTGACATGTGGTCTCATATCCTCCTTTAGCGGGTCATACTGAACATATATGCCACAAACTTATCAACTCTGAATTTTGTTACAGGCTTTGTTAGAACATCTGCAACCATATCTGCTGTTGGACAGTATTCAATGAGTATTTTTCCATCATTGAGTGCAGATCGAACAAAATGATACTTGATGTCGACGTGTTTGCATCTCTGACGACATACTGGATTCTTTGACAAAGCAATCGCACCTTGATTGTCCTCAAAGATCTTCACTGGCGCATATTCACATTCATTGTCCATTTCTTTCAGTAACTGTACAAGATACAAGCTTTCCTGTGCAGTAGCTGCCAGTGCCATGCTTCGCATGTAGATAAAGCAATAGTTGGCTGCTTCTTTGATTTCCAAGAAATAACAGGTCCTTTTTCAGCTAAACTAAAACAGTATGCTGTTGTGCTTCTTCTGTCATTTTGATCTGCGGCCCAATCAGCATCACTGTATGCTACAAGTTTAAGTTTTCCTTCTCTTTTCTTGTAACACAACTCCTGGTTCATAGTGCCCTTCAGATATCTTAACACATGTTTTGCTGTTACCCAGTGTTGTTCTTTTGGCTTAGATAAGTTTTGTGACAACTTACTCACAGTCCAACTTAAATCAGGCCTTGTACATGTCATTACATAGATCAAGCTACCCACTACTTCACGGTATCTCTTTGGATCAATAGGTTCACCATCATTGTCAAATGTTTGCCTGTTTTCACATGGGGTTGATCTTGGTTTACAGTTAGACATGTCAAACCTCTCCAATATCTTTGCAATGTACCTTTTCTGGTTCATTCTTATTTCTCCTTCTTTCTGCATGAAGTCAATGCCTAAAAAGTGTCTGAGCCTCCCAAGATCTTTCATCTTAAACTTAGCTCCAAGCATCTCCTTCACATCTCTGAGTGAATCGTTATTGCTCGCTGCAATAATCAGATCATCGACCCAGATTATCAGTGTTATCCTCTCACTTTCGGTTTGTTTGCTGTAGACACAGTGGTCAGCCGAATTCTGTTCAAAACCAATCTCACTTAGAAAATCATGTAACATAATGTTCCAGTTTCTTCCTGATTGCTTTAGACCATACAGTGATTTGTTAAGTTTGCAGACTAATGTTTCGCCTGTCTCTGACTTAACTTCAAATCCTTCAGGTTGTTCCATATACACTTCACAGTCAATTGGTGCATGTAGATATGCTGTTTTAACGTCCATCTGATGTAGCTCTAAATCATATTGAGCTGCAAGCTGCATTAGGATGCGTACAGATGTCATGTTTGCAGTTGGAGAAAAAGTCTCATTGTAGTCTACTCCTGCAATCTGGCTAAAACCTTTTGCAACATATCTGGCTTTAAATGTTTTTGTTTCATCTGAGTTTTCCTTAACTGTATAAACCCACTTGCCCCCCGCTGCATTTTTACCTTCTGGTAGTGTGGTCAATGTAAAGGTTTCATTTTCTCTTAGAGAATCCATTTCTTCCTTCATAGCCTTAGACCAAGCCTTTGAGTTTGATGATCTCATAGCTTCTTGAAGTGTTTGTGGTACATCGTACATGACTCTATAACAATAATCAATGTTAGTCAGTACCTGTTCTTCTTCACATTCCACTTTACACTCATAGTCTTTTAAGTACTGAGGACCTTTCCTCTCCCTTGTTGGGTATCGTAAGCTCTTTCCACCTTGTTCTGTTGTAATGTTTTCATTTTTGTCAGGAGTTTCTGTCTGAGGATTCTGTGACTCTTGTAGGATTTTGGGTTCACCTCTCTCCCTACGAACGTCATCTCTACCTATTTCGTGATCTGTCTGAGTCTGACGTTTGGTGACACTTTTTGTGGTGAACTTCACCAACCTGTTTTTAAGGACTCTTCCTGTGTCAGAGTAGTAGACAAGATATGCAGGGCTGTTCTTATCATACCCTACAAAGATCCCTTTCTCACACCTTGAGTCTAACTTTTTCTTATCATGCTTGTATGCATAGCACTCTGATCCAAATGTTCTCATTTTTGAAAGATCGGGCTTTCTCCCTGTCAACATATAATATGGTGTCTGTCCTACACGTCTGTTATAGCACCTGTTGCGAATTACTGCAGCAGTCATTACAGCATATGTCCACAATTCCTTTGCTTTCAAGTAGCATACATCTTGCCATCTCAAACAGTGTTCTCCAGTTTCTCTCAGCTGTCCCATTTTGATGTGGAGAATATGGGGCTGAAGTCTCGTGTCTTATAGCATTTTTACTAAGCAGTGATTGAAAGTCTTTGGATGTGAACTCTGTCCCATTATCTGACCTGATGCACTTGATTTTTCCAAAAGGAGTCACATCAGCAATGAACTTCTCAGTACCTTTAACGGTATCACTCTTAGCTTTCAAGAAGTACACAAAAACTGCTCCTGAGTAGTCATCAGTAAATGCTAAGGTGTACCTGAAGCCATCTTTTGCTCCTGGTTCTATGGGGCCAGCCAAATCAGTGTGTACAAGTTCTAATACTGCCTTCGCTCTTTTGTCAGGCTCTCTGTTTCTGCTCTGAACAAATTTCCCTTTTGTGCACACCTCACACTCTAGGTTAGACCTTTCAGCTTTACCTTTGATCTTCATTCCTTCTGTTACACTTTCCAACTTTAACACATCCTCGTAGTTACAGTGACCAAGAATTTCATGCCATGTTTGAATATCATAACACCCATGACATTCATCTACATTGTCATCAGTGACTGTGTTTAGATAGAAAAGCCTGTCATACACCTTAATGTCAAATGTGGTACCATTCTTGTGGATAAGTTTATTACATCCTTCTTTAAAGATGACTGTAGCTCCCTTGCGCGTTGCTGCCTTGACCGAGAAGATGTCTTGTGGAAATGTTGGGACGTACAATGCTTCAGTTAGTGTCGTTTTCACTTCTTGACCCTTGTTATCTATCAGGTAGACCTCTGCAGCACCTCTCTTTGGTGCAATCCCAGTGGTCCTCACTCCATCAGCCAACTCCAGGACATGCTGTTTCGGCTTGAAAGTTTCATCAAAAACCTTGAACTTGGCAATATCAGTTACTATGTGTGATGTTGCCCCTGTGTCGACCATAAGTCCTTTTTGCTTTAGCACACAGACAGGAGATTCATTCACTTGACTTACTTTGAATGCAAATGTGTGGTCTTCATCGTCTGCTGCTTGCTTCACTTTATCTTTTCGTTGCCGTCTGCAGTTTGAGTCTTTGTGTGTGGAGCTCTTACAAAAACTGCACCACTGTCTCTGTTCTTTACGTTCACCAGTAACGTTGCACTCGCGAGCCTTATGCCCTCTCTGGCCACAGTTGTAGCATGTTACTTTAATGTCATAGTTTTCTCTTTCTTTTCCCTTCATCCATTCGCTTGTCTTCATCACGCCGTCATCAGTTGAATTGACGGTAAACTTTTCTGTGCTCTCGTAGCTCCTTAGCTTCGACTTGAACTCAGTAAAAGTTATCACTTTGTCACTTTGTGTAATATGGATGGAAAACGGCTTAAATGATTCAGGTAAGCCTTTCAAGACCATGGCAATTAACAGACCATCACTCAGAGTCTCTTCAGCATTTCTTAGTGCTGTAATAGCTGTCTCAGCGCGGATAATTTATTCCGTTACACTCTCGTTAGCAGCTTTCTGGAGAGACGTTAGCTCCGTATACAAGCTAATTACTCGTGGCTTCCCCTTACCGGCATAATGTTCTCTCAATATTTGTAGCGCTTTCCTTCCATCGTCCGCTGCATCTCTCATCACGAGGCAAAGACTTTTATCATCTAAAACTTGTATTAATTCGGCATAGGCCTCCTCATTTTTCTCCAAATCTTCTTCGTCATCCGTGTTTTCGTCGGGGTCTTTCAGTATAGTTGTCTTGAGCCCGAGCAGACGAAGGTGTCCGAGGAACTTTGTCTCCCACAGTTCGTAATTTCTCTCATCTCCGTTGAAACATAAACGGTGCCATCGGTTCCCGAGTTCCTTACTGGGCCCATAACCTGTTGGCGCAGCCATCTCAAAAGGGTCGGAAGACCGGTAAATGTTATTGTCTCATATACGGAGGAAAAACAACACACAACAACTCTTAGTGGGGCCGGAACAGGAAAACTCATTATTCCCGCTTTTATTTTGCACATGCGCACATATAAACACTTCCTGTAGTTCTTCACATACCTATAAGAGCACATTCAACAACAGTTTTATATAGTTAACAATGTATCTTCACACAGTTGTCTCCTTCTGATGTCCTGATGACTGTGCCACTAAGCAGAACTTTTTTAAAATGATTAAAAACTCCAGAAAACACTTGTGGGACAGGGCCATTTTGATGTTCCTTTCTGAGGACCCTTCTCAGACAATCCTCTCTTACATTGGAGTTGTTCATTTCAGACAGGCGCCAAATTATTTGGGCCAGAGGATTGTCAGGTTTCCTGGTGAGCTTTTTACGCTTGCCCAAATATTTTTCAAATGGAAAAGCAGAAAATTCATCTAAATTCCCATGCTGCTTAACATCATCAGAGATATGCACTAACCCATGTACATTATAAACCACAAACTCAGGACCATACAATCGACTGAAGTGATCAACAAAGGACAGGAGACATGTATGAGCAAACTCATTCAACGCATTACAGTACTGTGGACTGAGAAGAATATACATAGCAGCTGACAACAGCATGAACCAGTAAATCTGACACTTTTCGAGTCTGTTGAGAAGAGAGACGAACACAGAGTGGCCCTTTACTTAACCAAAGATCTAAAAGTCTATGTGTTACCCCGAGACACACAAGATGCATGTAGTCATGCATCTTGTGTGTCATATCTATAGCTGTATCAGTTAAAGGGGATGTTCCAATGTGATGGTCTTCATCTGTCATTTGTCTGAAAGACAGGTCTGTCCTAAGAGGGGCATTGTTCTCAGGGAAGGTCATTCGATTTTCATGTAAAGGCCAGTTTGGGTACATTTTCCACAGCCAGAGTACCCCGTGTGCATCTTTATGGCTTTGATAAAAGCTCTGGCAGATGCATCACATATGACAGATGTAACTTTCAAAAAAACCTGTTTGCCATTAATGTTGAAACCACTGCTCAGGCTGCGCATTTCTGCCACACACAGACATTTGGGTTTTGACCGGCCACAGAACAAAGCAATAACAAATGGCTTCCTCCCTGTAAAATCCTGAATAATGCCAAGTATTGGCCAAAGCTGCACTGCATTACTGTGAAATAACGGTATGCCATCAAAATTCAGCTGCAGTTTTAGTATACGAGTATTGCATGATTTACTTATGTGCACACAGGGGTGAAAGTAGGCTGGTATGGTCCCCTGCACCATGATAGTTATTGTTGCATTAGGCTGAAGGTTTTGGTAGTTGTACTGTAAAGAATGTAATAAAGTTTCACTCATGTAAACAAATGTTGAGTACCACACTAATTATATTTTTCTATTTTATCTTTTTGCAGGCTGTGGTGATTCAAAATCAGAGGACATTGGTGAGGAATTTTCCCTTAATAATAGAAATTAGGAAGACCTCAGAACAAAATAGCCTCAGAAGAAGAGCAGTTAAGAGGGCAAAGGCTGTATTTGATATACTTGAGACTCAATGTGATGGTGACCAGGAGCAGGAAAGGCAGCATGTAGGACAGGGTGCAAAGTCAGCATTTGAAGAGTGTGAACCTGAAATCTTTTATGATGCAATGAGCCATGATGATGATGATGATGATGACACCCATGACAATGATGATTCAAGGGAGGGTGATCTGGTTTCGTGTCTGGCAGGGTGGGCAGTCAGTTATGGGATTTCCTTAATTGCTTTGTCTGCCGTTCTGGCTCTGCTGGGAATTCATTTTCCCTCCTTCCCCAAAGACGCTAGAACCCTTCTGAGGACCAGTGGTTCTAATAGGCCACACATGGTAGCTGGGGGCCAATTTTATTACTTTGGTGTGCAAAGTTTTTTGATGAAGACCTGCACAAAAGTCTGGTCCAAAATCCCTGACCTTCAAACACTAAAACTGCAGCTGAATTTTGATGT
>JAPZDT010104467.1:0-15742 GCA_029814675.1 Acanthurus coeruleus | reverse complement strand
TGTTAAACTAACTGTGTCCACTGTGCTATTAAAAGTTTAGTTGCTTCAGTGCATTTTGGTGAGCACTACGCTGTGACCTGCAGACAAGTGCAACATACTGTCATTTTTGTCCAAACACACAATATAAGAGTTGTGTCTTCCAGCCCACTAGAAGAAAAACATTTGTCCCTGCCTTTTTGCAAATTGTGTTGTTCCTCTGCAGCTAAGAGGTGAAACAAACTTTGCAACCTGCATGTCAGGAAGGTGAGTTTTCAAAGATCATGAACATCTAGATCATCGTAATTTAAGTGTGTGTTAGAGTCTGCTCCCAGACAACATTACATACAGTCAGATAAATATCTGGAGGAGGTAACATTAAGTCTCTGTGGAATTCAAGTAGAGCAAAAACAATCAAACGTGGTCTTGACAGGCTGATGACAGGCAGTTTGATTTTTAGGCTTATGAGTGGATGTACAGGCAGGTTAAGTGGCTCAGGCAAGCAGACAAAGAAGCAGAAACAGGTAACAGGAACACAGGAAAACACCTGACCATGACTGGGGTCAAGGAACTGAAATGAATACTAGCTGAAGGGATGATGGAGGCAGAATCAGGTGTGTCAGTGGGGAAGGAAGTCTATGTGGTTTGAGAAACCAGAGAGAAATAAGTGGGGACATCTTGTGGTCAAAAGGAGAGTAGCAAGTCTGAAGGGAAGAACATGAAGTTAGCAGGAGGTAGGAGACATGGGCTGAGGGGAACAGAAGGGCAGATTATGACAAAAGACTGTACATATGACTGTACATACATATTAAAGTTACTATTTACAGTTTAAATCTGCATTTCATGTTACTTCTGTTACATCGGTCTGACAGTGTTTCTTAAAAAATCCAAAAACTGTCTCTTTCTGCTAACAACTGTTCATTTCATTTGTTTGTTTTCATTTTGTAAACCACCTTTGCCAGCAGTGCATGTGTGGCAGTCCCAGTGTAACCCAGTGGTGAGCCAAAGCTCCTGCACAGTCAGTGTCAGTGGTCAGTGACATGTTGAATCCAGTAGTATTAGTGTCTGCTGTGAGCCTGTATGCCTGAGTTTTGACAAATACACTCGTAGCTTGAGTCATAACACATAACATTATTTAGTAAATCCTTACAACTTCATTTCCCATTTGGGAGGATGGGATACTTCTAAACTTGAACTTTTCCATAATCTCAGTCAAGTCTGATGTGCAGAATTTATAATCTGTGAGCATCTTCTTTTTACCCTCTTATGGTATCACAGAGATAAGATAATTCCCTGTTAAGACAAAGATTCAGTTGGCTACCTCTGAGAAAACCACATGTGGGACGAGGATGTATTATATACACTGCTTTTGGTCAACTTATGGAAATGCTGTGGCCACACCTCCTTTTCATGTAATACAGTTGCACATGCAGACATTGGATGACATTACATCTTAAAGTTCTTGTGTGTGGAACAAAGTGCCCTCTAGCAGTGACATTGCAGACTGCATGTGGCTGAATATGTATATAAAACAATATATATGCAGAGAAAAGAAGAAACGACTTAAACATATTTATTTTTTCCCACTTCCTTTAATTATTTTTTTTTTTTTGGTTTTCCTTCACCTGAACCTATTAGTTAGTATCAATAATAACATAACAATGCTAACACAGCAAGAAAAAAGATAATAAATCACTGAAACATGTTTGTTTTCACCCACTTCCTTCATTTATAATTTTTAGATTTCCTTCACCTGAGCTTGTTAGTTAATATCAATAGCAACATAACAATGCTAAGAAAGCGAGTTTCAGAGTAATTGCAGCCTTGATTTTAGGTGACAATCCTCATTTCCAGAAACTTTCTTCTCCAAGTAAACACAGTTACAAGATTGCATTCACATTCACCCCAGTTTTTACCTTCCACTGCATCTTTAAACCTTCTTGGAGCCACGGATGTCTTTTAAATACACCTTGTTTACACTCATGAATTCTGCTTCTGCATTGACTGGGAAGCATTTGGACTGTGTACATTTCAAGTAGACAGTAAATATTAAGGTAAAGAATAAATGCAAAAGAGCCCACAGTACCAGAGAGGAGTGCATACTAGTTAAACTCTCTAAAACTTTCTTGATTATTTGTCTTCATTACACACTTCACTTCTAATAATTCACCACAGATTATGCTCCAATACACAGTCTCGTAGTAACATGCACAAACCAGTGGATTAAATCAACACAGACTCTGCAGCATGAGACTGTCCCAACTGTGATCGAACAGAGTACTTCACAGCAATACAGTAATCCAATATAAAACAGTATTCTGCAACACAGTTGTCACTGAACTTTTTTAAAGGGACCTCCAATTACTTCTCATTTCAGCAGAGAATTCAGGCCTCTGTTTGGGACGAGCTGAAAGGAAACACAGGAATCACCTGAGAAAACAACATGACATAAGAGAAATTAGTCATGATTTTCACTCAGATTTTGTTCAGTCTCAAGTGAAGATTTTTACCTGCCACTGCAGGAAATCTTATTGTCCATATGGCCATTAAATTAATGGATCACATTCCTGGCATAGTCTTTATTTAAAATCTATGGGATCTTAATGACTTTGTGACCCCGTTTCTAGGTCATGAGACAAGCTTTACATTGTTCAAAGAATAGCTTGACTGACTAAAAGAGCTGAATTGAAAGCAAGCTAAATTTAAGACCGTGTGAGTCCTCTTACTCTGTTCCAATATGTCTGGAGCTCTCCAACATAATTGATCTGAAATAAAGTTTTAACTTGTTGGAACATCTATGCACAGCACTAATGGTTAGCAAAAGAGCAAAACTTTTGGTAAAGTCATTTAAGATCAAGATTGTACTCTTAGTGGCTTTATACACACCATGTAATAGTACCATGCAACCAGCAGGGGAGCTGTTTTTATCTATTTACTCCAGACCATCGTGATGAGGGCTGAGTGTTCATCTGCATGTCTGAAGGATCTGCGTCTCCTGCCACCACCTCCACAATTCTGTGAGACAGACAGGATGGTTAGATTGTAGGACTCAGGAAGGTCAACGGTGATGCAGATATTTGGAGAGTGAAGAGTTTGGAGAGTTTTCCTGAGAATGTTTTAATAGTATACATATTTTACAACCTCTCATTTTTCCTTCAGTCCATCTGAATCATCTATTTCAACAAATTGATTTCAAATGAAATAAAGCTGAAAATTTTAAATGCAAAGTGTTGAGAACAAATCTGTTTTTGTAACACCGACCTTTTTTCTAGGTCAAACAACGCTGCTCACACACACCTGCAACAGTGACAGTAGTGATTGGTGTCTTGTAGGCATGAAATTTTCAGGGACCTACTGACAATTCACCAGGCAGTGTTTTTGTGGGGTGGTTAACCCAGATTTTCCAGTTTACTTCACCAGATTATCTATTATTATCATGACAGAAAGATATGAACCATTTTACAAATTGATTGAACTCAACAGAGACCGCAGACAGTCAATGGATTGAACAACCACAGCTCACAAGGCACTAGGTTGCATGCTGGCTGGCTCTAACCTCATGGATAAGACTAACCACGAGCCAAGGGAGCAGGTCATGTCAGATATTATAAGTCTTTTCTTATCCTCCCATGATGAGGGAGTGTTTTAGAGTGTCATGTACCTGAAGGCATTATGCACACTTTCACTTTTTAAAATAGTCTTTCTCAATTCTTCTTCTACAGCCGTCTGATGTCTTTCCAGTAACACAACTTCCTTATTTATGCAGAACTTTATTTTTACACAAAGTGTTTTATTACTACTTTAATTCAATTGAAAGAATATTTCCTGCTTACTGGGGCACAGGAGTTGCTCTGTTTTGGGCACAGCTGCAGTTTGCAGTGAAGGTAGACTTCGTTGTTTTTCCTAGTGAACTCAAACATCTTGAAAGAGAAGAAGTTGGACGTTCCCTTTCCATTTCCCTCCATCATCACTGTCTCATCATCGGGGCATCTGCTCAGAGACATGAAAACAGACGTGAAGACATCAGCAGCAGCAGTTGAGCCTGACACTTACAAACACATGCAAAGTCAAATCACTGAGTCTTTTCTCACCTTCCCATGATGAGGGAGTGTTTGAGAGTGTCATCAGGTGATGGCTGATTAGTGGCCCAGCAGGAGTCAGTCACCAAAACAACCATGCTGTTATTCAGCCCCTCTGTTTTCAGCTCCACCCAGATCTTCTGGTTCAATTCAATTTCAGTGTCTGGGTCGATGAGGTCCATGCGGTAATAGTCAGTGTAGGCGTTCATCATCAGAGTGTAATTCCAAAATCCAGATTCAATCTGCTGCACCACAGAGCTGAACATCAAAAAAAAAAAAAAACACACTTCAGTTTTCTTAAACTACAGTCGTGCGAAGCTCAGATGGTCTCAACACACCTGTCTTTGATTCTGAAGCCCACAGTTTCTACATCTGGCTGCATGTAAGAGCAGGAGAAGTCCATCACAAACTGGCTCTGGCGGGTAATGTTGTCATTTGTGGAGCTGTTTCCTCTCAAAATGGTGTTCTGGAAGATGACTTGGCTGTTGTTCCTCTAAAGTGACATGAATGCTGACATGTTTGAAGGGGATAAAACTTCATAGCTTTATTTAGGTCATATCATATTTTTGTTACTATGACTGCTGTGAATGTTTCTGAAGTGACGAGCAAAAACAGCACCACTGTTTGTCAAAACTAGAGCAGAGCACCCACCTCAACCTTTGTCCCACAGGTGTTGCTGCTGTTGTAACTGAAAGTCAGCATGCCTGTCTGGCTGTTCATGCTGCCTGTGCAGCTCTGCTCATTGAGGTGTAAAGAGGAGTAGTCAACATCAATCTCCTCCAGCAGACAATCAACAAGAGTAATAGAGGCCGAGTTTTCCTTGCAGATTGTCTGTTTACCTGAACACACAATAAGAAGAGAAAGGAAAAAAAATTATCACCACTTTTATATGGATTTCTTTGGAGGTGAAATATTCAGTGCAACAGCTTGTTTGTGCTGATGTAACCTTAACGCATCTTCTCTTTAATTTAACTTTAGATATAGAAATCAATTAAAAAAATTAAATCATGCCTCTACAGTTGAGAGTGCAGATGAGTTCATGTGTAAAACTACTGAAATTCCCCACTACATATGGTCTGTAAAATTTAGTGGATAGAAGAATTTACTTTTTAATTTTTAGTGTGATAAAATAGCAACAATAACAGCTGTACATCTCCTCAGAAAAGGTTTCAATCGGGAAAATAGTCCACAATCACAAAAAAATGCCCATCTCTACTTGATGGTGATTTGCTGTTGAAATCAAATCAACTGTACTCAGTTAGTCAGGAGTGAATTATTCACTTGAAATAGTACAGTTGCATCATCCTAATGATCTAATGAACTGAGACTCACCCTCTCACAAGACATTGTAACATTTGTCATTTCTTTCATGTAACAGTTGTTGCACAGTACCAAAAGTGTCATTTTCTCTGTATCCGGAGGCAAAAATGGCTCGACAGATGCAGCGGTTCTCACTCAATACCTCACCACAGACCTCATGATGCAGGCAGTGCTTGTCCTGACAGAAAGCCTGAGGGGAAGCAGCTACACGTGCACACACACACACACACACACACACACACACACACACACACATACAGACAAATGAAGGTCACTATTAAATGAAGGATGAATGATATGAAAATTACACAATAATAAAGTAGATCACATTTGTTGATTTTTCTTATAATAATGTTTTACAATCGAGTTTTTTGTGGACAGAAAATTGCCGACTTGTTAACCATTTTATTTATCTTTATTTATCCCTTTTTTCCCTTAATTTTCTTAATTTTTACTGCATTACGCTGTTAATACTACAAAATATACATACTTTGGCTGAGACATTAACACATATACACTCACAGCGACTGAGATGCAACATTAACATTAGGCTTGGGTATTATCAAGGTTTTACACTATACTGGGGTACATAGAAATCCTTATGGTATAATTTTTAGACCATCAAAATACCATCAAAAATACTCTCTCTTTTTTATTATACTGACACGGAGATCCTGTCTTCAATTGGCGCACTTTGGCAAAGGACATGTGTTTCAGATTAACAAAGATCTAACCCTTGGTATTCCTCTTGAAAAAAAGGAAACTGTGTATATATTCATACGGAGGTAAATGACAAACTGAACCAAGTGGTGACTCCAACAAAGAATGTCCTCTCAAACCATTGTGGTTACTGTCACTGGCTAGCTACTCAACATGAGATCTGGAAAAAAAAACACTTTAAAATTCAACATGATAGGTTACACTTCACTCATCACTGATGGGGTATGGAGTCCCTTATGTTTACTGAGAATGTTATATTGTGAACACTGTGTCATCATGTCCCTGCAAGAATCTATTGAAAAAGGCTGCTTGTCTGACAAATACAACTACTTGTTACTTTTCTGGTTTAGATAATATTTACACAAGACATGATTATCTTGTAAAAAATGGTTCATTGTTACTAATATAGTATGAAAGTACGTTTACATAATAAGTCCCTTGAGCAGAAGTCACAAAGATCTGTAACATAATAAAACATCATTTTTTAAAAAGTTCTGAATTGCGACACTTATATATTCACACATATATTTTCACTTGGCTCCAGCATTTAAATTAAAGGGTTGTGTATGGTGTACTTAACACTGTGTTGCTCTTTCTTTTGTTTGTCATTAATTCTACTCTCTATTGCCAACATGATTAGAACTTGTTCCTGGAATAACAGGAGGACTAAAACACATTTCCATTCTGTCCGTCTTATCTGGTGCTATCTACTGATGATACATATCAGTTAAATAACAATCTTACAGCAGCCGACCGTTGTCCTCCAGTCCTCGAAAGGTATTAGTCTCTTCAGACTGCAGGTCTTTGCATAAGCCTGTAAAAGTTGGCAGTGGAGATCATTCACTGCTGGATAACTACACAAAATGTTTGTGCAGGCTGTTATATAGGGCTCTGGCTCAGTGTAGTTGTGGCAATCAGTGAATGGCGCTTGCATCAGAAGTTCACAGCTGTTCAAATAAAGCAGAGAGGAAGAATGGAGGTAAATTTTCAGTTTTGTGAAGAGTTTAATGTGTGTTCAGCTTCCAGAATCATCTCTGGTCACATGACACTGTCAGAAAAAATATTTGATAAAGATGACTCGTTCCTGTTTTAAGGGAGCGCTTCAGAAATCTTTAGTGTACGAGTTTATGTGAGTCATTTCTTACCGTTCAGTCGCCCAGGTGCAGTTGACGGCACTGTCATCGGTGCTAGGGTACTCTATATGACATCTAGGGGGCGAGAAAGAGCGCAGAACATTGAATCGGAAGGGCCTGCAACATTTATATGCAGGTCATATGAGTCAGTGCATTAATTTGGTTGTGAGTTTTACCCATTTGCACTGTAATCAGAGGACTTTTCGGAACTGGTATTGGTGGTCTGGTTGGAAAAACCTGGGCTGCCACACAAGCCCTCCACAGCTTCATCATATGCTGGTTCATGTCAGGAGACAAAGACAATTTGTTGAATGTAATAAGCACAGCTGTTATTTGATTCAAACAACATCAGCTTTGATAAAGGTAAGCCCATGAAAAGGCACAATTGTTTTGTCCACAAAGGGTTTAATTATCTCTACCTGTCACTTGTGCAGTGTAGCCATCAAAATACACTGTAATGTTGGTAAAAGGTATCTTGGCAGAAACTCCAGTCTCGTCCTTCCAGATCTCCACCCCGTGAAACACTTGAGCCGTGGCATTGAGTGTTAGTATTTGATCGTTCACCTACATCACAGCAGACAGGCAAAGTGAGGGAAACAGCACCTTAGCATCACAAATACACACACACAGATATGGATATTTCACAGCACAACTTAGAGAAGTACAGTAACAGTTGTTATCTTTTGCACAAATCAAAAAATGACAAATTTCCCCTTTTTCAAAAACTTTTAGTTATTTAGTTTTTAGTTTTCCACCGCATCCAATCAACTGGTGATTAAAAGTGAAAGAGCAGTCTAAGGTGGGTGGGGGTGGAAGGGTCCCCTTTTCTTTACAACCGGATCTATTGATCAATTCTTACACTGTCACCTGAAAACATGACCCTATCTTATATGTAGTCCATTAAGCCCAACGTTTTTTCATGGAGCCCTGCATTAATTTGTCCTTAAATAATGAGTTAGCTTTTCCATGGAGTATATTACCTTCACAATGTCCAACCTCTCATCCAAAGTTGGAGGGTCACATTTCAGCCAGTTCCTGGACCACTTTGCAAGTTTTGACTCAAAATTTCTCTTTCTGACTTAACACAAATAACTCTAGCTTGATTGATCATGAGTGATGGATTGAACAAAGAGGATCTCAGATGGCGTTTTGTTCACAACTCTTACTTCACTACACTCTTGTAGATGGATTGCAGCAGCTTACCCGAACTCTACCACCTTGTTCCAGAAAGAACGTCTCATTTTGCAGCTCAAGTATCAAGAAGTCCAAAAACGTTACATTCTCAATGCGTCGCTCACGGAAACCAGCCAGTAGCTCAAATTCATAACTTTCTGCAGGCTCCAAAAGAGTGTATACGCAACGATCAGGGATCTCATGGACTCTGTAAAAGAAATCGATGACAGTGGAGCCAGTCACAGTGCACATGGTGGGGGCTGGAAGGCACCTGATGAAGATGGAAAGAAACAAATAATTGCAGCTTGTTATTTGTGAGAGAAAATGCAGAAAGACTACAATGAAAAAAGATGTATCATTCTATGAGGGAATCATTTCTAGTCAATACAAATTAGATGAAAATGAATCCTTACTCTAGAATAAAAGGGGTGTTTGACAAAACTTGACACTTTCTTAACCTGTGGGTTCTGTGACCAACCGTAACAAGACCTCAACCATAGAAATATCAAGTGTAAAGGGTTGTTTGGAAATAAAGATAAAGACTTATCAATAACAAAAATTGTTGTAATGGCTAATCCCAATTATATCAGAAATTTCTAAGTCAAACCTTTCTTAATACTCCATACCAAATATAAAGCAAACATATTTACAGATTGTCTCCATGGCAGACCTCTGTGTCGCCACATGTACTGACAGGACCGAGGACTGCAGACGGAAGACAGATGGTTTTGGTGCAGTTTTCTGGGTGGAAGTCCTCATATGTTGAATCGACCACAAAGGGATCATCTGGGATGTGAGAGGAGGTTTTTGACATTAGTTTAATATTCAAATTCACCTTCAGAGGTACAAAATGTAAGAGCTGGAAATATCAGCAGAAATAGCAGAACTTCTTCTGAGGATCCCAAAATAATATCAGATCCAGGGGATTCTCCTACCTGAAAGTCTGCACCCGCTTATGTCGAGGTAGAGGATACTTTGCCTTTCATCCTCTGTAAATGTCCATGATTTAACAGCCGTGTTATTGATCTCTGCAGTCATGTTCTAGAGAGGGAATAAAAAAAAGCTCAAGGTTAACAATGTAATACACTACTGAATGAGCAGTGACTTCAATCTGCCTTTATTATGGAGATGAATCAGTGCACAAATGACCAGCAGGCAGCTGCTTTGATTGGGCTAAATCGCAGTGGGTTAGCAAAGTCTAAGAGCAGCACTCACAGCATTAATTATTTAGAGTACGCAGGTCAGCGTCACACAGACAGTTACCCAAGTAAGTGAACCAGAGTTTAAGTTCCCTCTCTTTCAGATACTGCAAACCCTGAGTTTCCCTCATTTCACTCTTAAAAAACTCTCCTGGAATACAAATCAACTCTAGTGACCTTTGAAGTTTGGTTCATCTTGTATAAAGTGAGCTGAGATGCGTCACTCCTGGAAACTATCTTTGAGTAAAGGAGGAACTATTACGTCATTTACTATTTGAGTAAAGGAGGAAAAAGAACTTTTTTCAGAGAACTGGAAAAGTGGTGGTTTTGGCTGTCTATGGAAGAAAAATGGAACAAAATTTATACATAAGATGTCAGAAGAGTCCTAAAATTTTCTTGTCGAATGATCTCCTGGGCTCAAACAAACAAAAAAGCAAAATCAAAAAACAGCAACAATGAAAAAACAAAAAAGCTGAATTCTCAAGTCACAGAGTGACTGAACTGTAATGATAATACACAACAAGATCAAAGTGGGAAATTCTCAGTGACGAGATTCAATCAATTGTTAAAAGCTGGAGTCTAAAACTATAGCCTGAGGTTAGGTCAAGTTGACTTGCCATAAAGCAGTCAGTTAGAGGACATATCAAGTGACCAGGGTGACACACTCAGGTTCATCTCTGAGATCTATACAAGGTCTTACATATACTTACCATGAGACCACTAGGAAGTCCATAATCATCCAGGTGTAAAGTCGCTTGTTTGTTAAAGTTGAATAATTCAAAATCAACCTAAAAACAAAATGAAAGAAGATGTCAGTGAAGGGCTCACAGAAAATTGTTGGTATGAACTCTGATTTGAGGTTTCTTTTGCCACTTGCTGCCTGTGACAGCTTCAGTTTGCACAAAACATTGTACAATAGTGGATTGATGGAATAGTAAACCATCAAAACTGCTCATTAACAATCATTGTTCATTTGTGGTTTTTGCACTGTGTAGTAAAAACACAGTGGCAATGCAGCAGATGTGCAGCTGGGGGCACTGTGGGTAATCATTGTTGTTGAAAAGTTATAGTTGATATTCTTGATCTGCCAATCAAAGAATCTGCTATTTTCTATAAACCTACATCCTCTAATCCATTACTGGTGATAGTTTGATGCCTCTTTGATGAGAACTGATCAATGTTGATGAGTGGAAAAATATAGTTTATGATCAATGAACTGCAGTTGTGAATGCCACAATGGACAGATAATCTGCCTAAAAGCATGAAACTGATGATGACTTACATAATAACCCCCGGAGATGTCAATTACTTCCACGTATATGGAGCAACTTGAATTGCCTTCGATTTTTCCCACAGATGATTCTGTTGGCTCAAAGTCTGCATCCACAGAAGCTTCATCTGCATTGCTGGCATTAGCTATCCGAAGACAGTCTACCTCAGGATCAGATTGGTTATTTTTGAAACAAATGGATAAACTTGGACTTGCTGAAAACTGTAAAGACAGAGAAACATCATCAATTACTGAAAAAAAGACATTTGAGGCCAGTGTTTGGTTACATAACAAATCTGAAATATCAGAAGTTTATTACCTGTATAATCAAATGATCAGCATTACTGTGATCTAAAAGCTTGATTTTGTACTACATATGTCAGATAACAGTCATCAGGGGTCAAACTGTCTGTCTGGTAGATGGTGACAGGACAGCGAGAAATAAGCACTTTTTCATACATGGTCTAATTTTTCTTACATGCAACAGTGTGTATGTACGTCCAAGAAAAGTGATGGGACATGCAGCGATGCTTGTCTCTTCAGAATCAGACAAGTTAACAGAGCGAGAAAGGTCAACCTGACTGGCAGCAACTACAGCATAATTATGAAGAGAAAGAAATGAAAAATGTCACAATGAATCTATCAAGTTCAACTTTCTTTCTTTTATTCTCAGTTAACATTGGTGGCTAAAGATGATATTTATCAATGAAAGATCAAAAGAACTTGAAAAAACTAAAGAGTAGCAAAACCGCCCCAACTTGATTTATTTATGTCACAAAGAGGTCCCCTTAGCTTCTTGATTTATACTGGTTACACGGATGAGCATTTTTCCCCATAATCTAGCAGTCAAGTAATGCAAAACTGCACCATATAAATAAATGCTGAAATGTTGAAATATTATGCCGCATGTTAAACTTTTCAAAGGCTGCTTACCTGCCAGCAGGAGGAGCAGCGCACAAGGCTTCTCCATGATGGAACCACAGCAGTAAACTGTTGGAGAGCTAGGAACAACATGAAACCACTTTAATAATGAGTAATGAGCATGAAACATCATGGGATTGCATGAGCCTCAACTCCCCCCAATATGCTGATTTTTGATCCATGAGTACTCCGTCATTACTACATTATTACATGAGTACTCAGGACTGCGGGTCAGTCCACAGCTTTCATTTTGATCTCAACTATAAACTAACGACACAACTAAAGTCCTGTGACTTCACCTGTGATGCCATCTGACAAATTGATTCCACGGTCAGACAAAAGTACTCTAAAAGAACTCAAAACCACTGTGTTTACAGCTACAAATGGTGACTCTGAGCAAATTTTACACACAAACAAACAGCATCTCAAGGGGAAACAATGCCAGCCACACTTTGCCAGTGTGCAGAATTCCAAGACAAAACAGGAAAGTTTCCATAAGGTTCATAAAATGTGACACAAACTCAGCTGCTCAAACACTGAATGGGAGTTTATTCTACTGTGTTGGAACTAAGAGCTTTGTCTGAAGCCTCAATCATGAAACTCTTAAACACATCTGTTGCAGATTTACTTAAAGATCAGACATGAGCAGCAGAGGGTTTTGAAATTAATCAATAGAATCTTTACACTCTAAAGTAAATGGCAAGGTCACATAATGTTTGATCGGCTCATAAGAATTCAACAGAAAAGTGACAACTTCAAGTTCATTTAAAAAAAATAAAAATAAAAAAACTGTGTGTTTTTTCCTTCATAAATTTGAGTACTTAAAATTCATTTTGAATCCTCTTGTCTAAGTTACAATGATGGAACCCAAAAGTAATAGCAACAAGCCAGGAAGGGAGAGAAAGAGCCTGCAGGGTGTCCTACCTTCTGGAGGTTGGGTGGAGCAGCAGGAAGGTGAACGTCAAATGTTTCTTGAATGTCTCTTGATGTTTTTAGCTCCTGGGCTCTTTTTATGCAGGTTCTCAATACTCACGTCCCTGACGACTGACGTAGGTTTGTTTGTTGTAAGTTTTGATTAATGCAAAGAATTTTCAGTGACAAACATGCCGTCCTTACTTTGAGATTATTTTTACAGACAAGTGCAGAAGACTGATAGAGAGCTTTATCATATGGTGCAACAACAATCACCTGAAGCTTAATTTCAGCAAAGCCAAAGAGCTTGTTATCGAACAAGTCACGGTCAGACAGAAGTACTCTAAAAGAACTCAAAACCACTTCAGTGGTGTTTACAGCTACAAATGGTGACTCTGAGCAAATTTTACACACAAATCGATCATGAAACTTTTAAACACATCTGTTGCAGGTTTACTTGATATTTTAAATGAACGGCAATGTCTTGTAATGTTTGATTGCTTAATAAGAGTTCAAAGGAAAAGTGATCATTTCCATTACTGATCATGCTTTTTTCAAATAATCTAAAAAAAAGCAATCCTGTCTGTCTCCTTAGAAATTCAAGCCAACAAATACTTAAAATGAGTTTAGAATCTTCCTGGTCTTCTTCAGTAGCAATGGAATGACTTTTTAAGATCTGCAGTCACCTTGTAAGTGCATAAGAAGCATCTAAATGAAGCCAGGAAGAGAGAGAAAGAGTCCACAGGGTGTCTTACCGTCTGGAGGTTGGGTGGAGCAGCAGGAAGATGAACGCTGAATGTTTCTTGATGTCTTTGGATGTTTCAGTTCTTGGGGAGATGTGCCTGTTGTGTGTCTCCGTCTCTTTTTATATAGGAACTTTATAACCACGCCCCTGATGACTGACGAAAATTACGCACAGTCTTCGCTTGATTAATCACCTCGCTGTTGCATGCCTCCATGAACATGCCAAGCTGCAGCTGACATCCATATTGGTTTGCTCTTATAAAATATCTGTGTGTTTTTATGAAGAAATAAAAGAGAGCTTCATCATATGGTGCAACAACAATCACCCAAAGCTTAATTTCAGAAAAACCAAAGAGCTTGTTTTTGAACCACAGTTCTTTGAATATGGCTCGAATAAAAAGCTTCCAATTCTAAAACTTGGATGCTTCACACACATCCTCAAGCAGCAGCACAGAAGATTGATACAAGTATCACAGTTTCAAGGTGTTACATTAGCGTCTCCAGCTCAGAATCTGGCTAAATGTGAAATATGGCCACAAACTCCCCTTTTTTTCTTGAATTATGGAGTTGAATAATGACCAGAAACGAGTTTTAGCCAAAATTCTGATGTCGCAGTGAAGAAGACCTCAGTGTTTTTGGATATAAAATGTCATCACCTCATCATTTCATCAAATGAGATTTCTCTGTGAAGTTTTCTCAATATGAGTTCTTTTTGGCATAAATCACGTTTTGTGGGGTCACAGTGGCTGTTGACCTTTGACCCTCAAACTCTTATCAATTCATCCTTGAGTTCATGTTTGTGTCATTGTATTTGTGTAGATATCAAGAAATACAAGCATGCATTTGTGAGGTATCGCCTTCATGAAAATGGGATGATTTGAAGTCACAGTGACTTTGACTTTTCACAACCACAATGGAATCACCACTGCTTGAGTCCAAGGGAATGTTTGATTCAAACTAGAGGAATCGACCATCAGGCGTTTTAAAGTTCATTTACATGCACAGAACAGTTTAGAGGGATGGACAACTGAAAAACACAATTCCTCTGAGGCAAAAAAGGCTTTGACTTACCAAAACATCTTTTTGCTGCCTAAACTGAGTATTAAGTAACTGCGTTTTTCAGTCGTTACTGAAAAAAAGACAGCAGAATGTGACCGTCATCAACTAAGAGCAACTAATCCGCGTTGAGAACTTGGATGGAAGCTCCACCACTGTGATGCACTGAGCAGTTTTCATCACCATCAATAAACACATACTTTAAATTATTACATATTTTCTGTCCTCTCTGTCATTCTTTAATCACTGTTTTCTTTACAGTGTTAATCATGAACCTGTCCATCAAAAACCTCCAAGATGACATTCTCTCATAGTTAAGATACCTTTCTATCCTGAGGGGTTTCAGGTGCCACGAGGAAGATGGCACCAATGTTGTGACAACCAATGGCTTCCTTACGTGCAAAGAAGACAGCTGTCATTAAAACAGTCTGTCATTTGTTTTCGTGAGGACTAGAACAAAGAACTGTCTTAAACTAATGCTGTCAGGCTTGTTCTGGTTCAGAACTCTGCCCCAGGGGTATCTGCTAGTTAGGTCGAGCAAAAGTACAGAACATGGCCTTGGGCGTATGTGTGTCTGGTGGATCTGCTAAGACAAACAGATAACATGGCTCAACCCATCATACATCATGTGTAGAGCACAATGTACACAATGTACTCTCTAATACAAACACCCAGCAAAGGGCGGCCCTTGCAAGTAATATCTTCTAGACATGGTAAGGTCATATACACAACTTCAGTGTCCCACATCTTTGCTCCCATGAAAAAGTTAAGGAACAGGAGAACAGTTTAAAAAAAAAAGAACTTGAAAAATTTTTGTTCCAGAAAAAACTAGTCATGTACTTTTGGGCTGTTGAAACTGTGAAGCCAAAGGCAATACACCAGCCGATACATGTTGTCACTTATTGACTATTGTGCCATTTTTTATGTCTTCTTATATTTTTCCTGGATTTTGACTAACTGACTTGAAGCTTCCTTTTCCTCAAGTTGAATAAATGCATCAATATTTATCATTTCCAACCTGGTATTTGATCCAATTTTGAATAACTGGTTGTATGAATTCTAATATGCTTTCACATTGCTTTTTCCATGCATACAGGTGAGGATGGTTAGATATTTGAATAAAATGAAAGGCATGACTTCCCAACACCCTTAGAAAGGGAAGTGATAGCCAATTATTTCATCAGTCTCATAAAATTACTAACTATCAATTTGGAACTATGATAATTAATTAATTTGATA
>JAPZDT010104395.1:0-11407 GCA_029814675.1 Acanthurus coeruleus | reverse complement strand
ATCACTACTTGGCCTTCTCTTCCAGTCAAGCTTAAAAATGTTTTAGTCAGAAAATAAAACCTTCGGATGAGTTCAGATGAGAATTACTCAGGCTGTGATATGAAGTGAATTTATTGAATTTGCTACCATCTAGTGGTGTGAATGATAAATAAAATGCTTATTTTCCTTAAGTACTATAGCAACTAATGTGTGTAAAGCACGGATTTGGAAAGGAAATGTTCAGCTTTACCAAAAGTAATTTGAGATTCTCTGTCAGCTGAGTTAATTGTTAATCCAGATTTTGGTGTGTTTGTCACCAGACTGTCTGATGTTGGGAACTGAGGTGGACCTGCAGCGGGTTGAAAATAGAGTTTTTGCAATTGAGACGGTGCTGAAGGCGTGGCTTCAAGAGCAAGGTGGAGAAAGGGAGCAACTCCATCTCCTGCTGCCCAGCCCACTGGACAATCCCAATCCGGGTACAGATACTGAGCACAAACGTGTCAATTTATCCCCTCTAGTTTATATGCTAATAAAAAGACCAATAATTAATGAGATGCTAAAAAAAATGATAAAACTATTTTAATGATTGAGTTTAAAGGATGAGTTAAGAAGTGTCACAGCCTGCTGGGAGAAGGTGCTCTATAGGCTGGTGGTACCTGTTTTCTGTGTTTTCAGGTGATAGAGCAAAACTAGTTTGAGTATGATTGAATGTGCCCGTAAGTGTGGTACAGACTGTGTTCATAGTGATCTTTTTGAGCTGCATAGTATAACAACAGTTACAAATTGCTCCCATAAACCAACGCTCATTAACAGATGTCCTTTTCCAGGTAACTTACAGATATAATTGACATACTACATTAGTATCCTCACACTTTTTTATGTTGTTTATCACCCGTGTAGTGTGTGTGAAGTGTGACATGCAAGAGCGTCTGATAAGCCCCACACTCATCCCGCTGAACCCCAACCTGGGTGTGAAGACCGAGAGCATTCGGGACTTCCTGTCTGTCAGTAAGGGATCAGCCAATCAGAGCCAACCACCACAGAGACTAAAAGCAATCAAGTAAGAGACAGAAATGTAGGAAAAGATTTTTACTATAGCCAGATACATCAAGAAGTCAGCTCCTTTTTATTTTCCACTCAGATCTGTACACATATCTCTTGAGCTTCAGTGAAAAGAAATTTGCAAAAAACTTTTGCTGAAATTTGCATTTCCTAATTCTTTTTTCATGAAACCAGTTAAAATTTGATTTGATTCAAAATGAAGCATGAAATTGTCATTACGCCGCTCAGATTGTCACATGGCATTAATGTTGTTTTTGAAAGTTGAGTTTAAAAGTGGCACAGTTGTTTCTCAAAAAAATTACAAACAAAATCTTTGATTGTACATAAGATTTACATACATTTTCTTTTACAAAGTTTACACCCTAAAGAGACTGTCAGGATATGATGTTCAGTCAGATTCATGTTCCTTGTCTTTAAGATCTTTGGAGTTTGAAGGAGATGAAGCCTATGTGTGTGTATGTGATCATGTGCTAACGCTGCATCAGCCATCTGTGTAATGTTGTGTGTATTCAGTGAGACCCTGTCTGTCTATGAATGGCTCTATTCTGATAGCAGGGAGTAGTGGAATATTTCTTAGATGAAACTCTCCCCTCTCACATCAGAGTCTGCTTTGTTCTGCTCGAGTCATCGGCTCTGGTGCTGGAAACCACTCAAAACATCGAGAGTTGAGCAGAACAATGGTTTAAAATGTACATCAGCACCACTCAAGCAATTTCTTTAAGTTGTTTGTGGGGATTGTATTTCCTGACCAAAGCAACACCAAAGCATACTATGGCAAAGTGAATTCATTTTTTAAAGGATCGGAAATTGGAACTGTGCAGGTTTTGTTGATATTTTCACATTTTGCATTTTGACTACACCAAGCACCAACAGTTGAGTGTTTTTTGATTTATTTTTATTTCAATCCTGATCAATTGCAACTTAAATAGGCATCTGTAATGTATTTTATATGATCACTTAAGTATTTCAAAACAGTGTGAGTACAGAAAAATCTTTCACAGTCTTGAGGCCAAATAGCATTTGTGTTGTAAGCACAATAAGTAAGCTAAATTGCAAAAGGCAGGAAGCTGAAATGATTACCCTTTTTAGTGTTTTAGTGTTTCCACGAACCTAAATTTCACAACAAGGCAACAAGGCAACATGAACAGCAAGTTACAGTACAATAAATGTATGGTTACATCATTTTTTGTTTTCAGATTTTGAAATGGGCACAGCATAAGGCAAAAGTTGAAATCACACAATTTCTCACCACCGATTAGACCTTTTAAGTGATTTAAAGTGTAAAATAAGTATATTTAAAGTTTTGAACATTGACTTTATTTGAACAAAAAAGTCTGTAATTGCAGAAACTTTGAGTTTAGGTTCTATCAGATGAGACATAAAGACAGTCCAAATGTTCTCATCAACTGCAGGTGAAGTTGGAAGAATTTTTTTATGCCGATGATGCTGTCCTACTTCTGTCTGTTGATTAAACACCACATCCAGCCACATAGGCGCTCACATCACGATTTTGGCAGCGACTACGCCAAGCCACCCTGAAAGCAGATAAAAGGGCGTTAATTCCTCACTTCATACGTGAAGGAGTAGATGGCAGATGGTATTAAAGTCAGACAGTCAGATCTTACCAGGCATGGATACCATGATCCCGAACAACCAGTTTGGCACATCTGATCGCCACGGAGATATCATCTGTTTGTAGCTCTGTGAAACAGAATATCAGAATTTTGAGGATCAGTCTTTGGTAAAATAAACTGTTGTTATATGGGTTGTTATATTTTCCCTATCTAACTCAGAAAGAAAGTTAATAGGTACTTTGTAAAAAAAAATTTGAACTTATACTTAAACAACTGCGCTGCTTATGGAAAACTTCAAATGATATGAAATAGTACTTAAACAGTATATAATACTGGCTTTATGTTCACCCTGCTCAGTTACACAATTTAACTACTTCGATAAGATTTACAGAGTCAAATGATTTACAAGTAATAATAAGAAACACTGTATTGATACTTTTAGCCTTATAGGACAGGACAGGACTTGTGACAAGAACTCCTGCTATAACACAGAAATTAACCAAAAAGGAGAAAAATGCCCATGTGAAGTAAAAATTTTGTGTATGGTGGTTCCTCACTGACCGCTGCATCTGATGTTGCATATATTTGATGATTGTATGCGGCCATCAGTACACCACCAGCGGCTATTGATCTGGAAGATGCCGTAGTCAGTGGATCCATCTGTGTTGCGGTTCGTAGCTCTGGTGTTGTAGGATGACTCCCATTTAGCCAGACAAACCCCTGCAGAGTAAACAGACCAACACAGAGACCACTTGAAAGGACAACTTCAAGCATTAAAACCCACGAGGTGACAGCCAGCCACCTCCATGAGAGCCTTGTAGCAGTACAAGGTAGTACCCAAGGACCTTAGAATTGTTTTGTCTGTTTTTCTAAGGTAAAGAGGAACTCTTGTTTACTAAAAACAAGACTGAGTTGTGTAATCCATTTTTTTCAGCTGGTTTTCTGGAGATGACTCCCACCCAGGCCACATGTTTTCCCTGTTTTCAGTGTTTTTACTAAGGTCAGCTTCACTACTGTGTTTGCATGGATCAGTTTTGTAATCAAAACAATAATAAGTCACTTGATTTTCCATACACAACTATAATAAATAAAAAACAAGTTGCCATCTTTCAAAAAAGATAAAACACGGAAGAATTTAAAAAAAAAAAGATTTTCACACAAACTCTTAGCTTTTTTGCTATTTGCTATTTTTGTTTTACATATACATATATATATATATGTGCAAAAGGTATTTGTGGCCTTTAGGAAATAGGCTGGTATTATTCCTAACATGTATGTTGTGTTGCATGCTAATAGGGAATACAAAAGCATCTAAATGAGTAGCAGTTTCTAATCTAGATACAGTATATACACTGACAGGCTGATACTTACAGTTGGCCAGGCTGACGCCTCCCAAGCCATCCATCCCACTTCTCTTCAGCACTCGGGCCAATTCACAGCGCTCATAGACTTTAGCGCTGGCTAAAGTCACCAAGAGGAAAAACACCAGACTTCTCATGATGGGCTCTGCTGGACAGAATGTTTCCACTGCTGCTTTGCAATGCCTTTTTATAGTTGAGAAACCCTCCCGAAACCGCTGTGGTTGCTTTGATCCACAAAAATCCTTATTTACCCTGTTTTAATCAGGGTTTATGAGTTTGACCTTTGATTTTTTTGTTCCCTGGCAGACTGTTATCAGTGTGATAATAGAGACAGGACTGAAAGAAACTGTTATCAGTGTGATAATAGAGACAGGACTGAAAGACGAGGTGAAACTGCAGTCTAGTGAGTTAAAGAGTAAGCTTTAAAAAATCTCACATGGAGAAAAAAAAGTTAAGGTCAAGTTATTAAGGTCATAATGTTTGTTTCAAGTGGCTGCCACTCAAAACCAACAGCAAAGGCCCAACTAAGTAAATATGTAAAAAATATAGGAAGTCCCATTTGACTTCTCTTTGCAGAACAGGAACCTGATTTTGTTTTATACCTGAAATGTATACAGTTATTATAAAGTCATTTAATATGTTTCTAGTCAGTTCTATAGCATCAAGCCATGTCATTCTATTACACAGATTAAAGTTACTATTAGGATCAATTCATCATGTCTTTTGGTCTCTCTGAGTTGCTGTGACAAATAACACCAAAAATAATCTAACCTTGTCTAATGTCTACCCAATGGCCATGTTTACTAAAATCTTCACTCAGACTCACATGTGAAGAATAAAAATGATCTCCACAGAGACAAGCTGTCTGCTTGTGTAAGAACTGTACTGCTATTAATTTGAAGGGAAAATATTTTTTCCCTCGATACTGTAGTGATTGGTGGCAACCTTTTCAACTGAGTAAGCTCTGTGCAGGCTTGGAAACAAACATCAGTAAAGACATACACATGTATGTCACACAAAATGTGTGCACATGTGTGTTTCACAAAAAAATAAAATAAAATAAATAAACACACAAAAACAGATTGTTAACTTCATAAGATTAATGTAAAAGAACATTGTATTTGGCTGTAACTGCCAAATACAAATAGTTAGGAACGGCTCTACAAAAGACTCAAGGTCAAATTTACCGTGAATCTGAGTGAGAACATCTGCATCTGCAAAATCTGCAAAATATTTAACCCCGTACACTACTAACAACAAAGCTGTTTCATAGTTGTCTTTCTGATCATGTGAGCTATGTTGGTTGTCCTCAGGAGACACAAATCGGTTTAATCAGCCAGCCTGCTCCTTGTTGATGTCAGTCAGGTTAAAAGGGTAAATATTTAAAATATTGTGGTGGTCGATGAAACAAAACTCCATTTACCAGTGTCTTTGTCTCCTTTAATCTCTTGTGGTGTGGCTGCCCTTTTGTGCATCTCCTTCAACTCAGACCTGGAAATCCTTTCTCGACCACTTTCAGGACAAGGTTACTGCCAGATTAGGCAGGATGTAGATGGAAAGTTTCTGTCACTTTCCTCTCTCTTTGGTGGTCCAGTGCATGTTAGCATGGCATCCATATCACGTTGAGCATGTTGAGCACTCCTATTCAATTACAAGGATAGACTTACAAATGTGTGTGTGCGTGTTTAATCGTATGCACTTGACCGTAAAACTGATGCCAAAAATTGGGTTTAAAGTCAGAGCTCCAATAATGACCAGTTTAGTTCATCAAATAGTTTCAATTTGTAAGTACATATCTAAGAGCTTAATGGGCCTCATATGCAAGCATTTCTGTGCAACATGTCTTTTTTCTGTGAGGTTTGTTGAGTAAAGTCAGATTACCAAAGTTCTCTTAACTGCACAAACTAATGATAAATGGCTAAAATGGTTTAACATGAACACACAAGCAAGCAACAAGTAAAAGATTGTTAGTTGAATGTATTAAATGCATATTAATGACCCCTTTTTTTATTTGTTTTTATTTCATGTTTAAGCTGAAATTGGATTTGTGGAAACACTGAAAAAGAAGTGTTTTAGTGTTTCCAAAAGCCTAAATTTAACAACAAAGCAACAAGAACAGTGAGTTATAGTGCAATAAAATACATCGTCACATTAAATTTTTTTTCATTTTTTTGAAAGGACACATAAACATGGGACAAAGTTGAAATCATCCCATTTCTTCACACTAATTACATCTGATAAATCAATTACAGTGTAAAATAAGCCTAAAATTTGAAACATTTACTTTATATAAAAAGAGTTCTGTAATTGCAGACAGTCTGTGTGTTAAAGTCCTATCAAATAAAACATATAAACAGTGCAAATGTTTTGATCAACTGCAGGTGAAGTTGGGAGATTTTTTTTATGCCGATGATGCTGTCCTACTTCTGTCTGTTGATTAAACACCACATCCGGCCACATAGGCGCTCAGATCACGATTTTGGCAATGACTACGCCAAGCCACCCTGAAAGCAGATAAAAGGGCGTTAATTCCTCACTCCATATGTGAAGGAATAGATGGCAGTCTGTATTAAAGTCAGACAGTCAGATCTTACCAGGCTCTGATGCCGTTGGGATCCCTAACGACCCGTTTGGCACATGTGATCGCCACAGAGATATCATCGGTCTGCAGCTCTGTGAAACAGAATATCAGAATTTTTTGAATCAGTCTACTTTGGTAATCTAAACTACTACTGGTTGTTATATGTACCTCATTTAATGAAGCAAGAAAGCTAATAAGTGTATTTAATAAATTAGTTTTGAACTTGTACTTAAACAACTGCGCTGCTTATGGAAAACATCGAATGATATGACATGATACTTCAGCAGTATATAATACTGGCTTTATGTTCACCCTGCTCAGTTACACAATTTAACTTGGAGAGATATATCTCTTCTCATGAGAGGGAGATATAGGTGTCTTATGAGAACACTTACATAGTCACTTGCAGAGTCAAATGATTTACAAGTAATAATAAGAAACACTGTATTGATAATTTTAGCCTTATGTCCTATAAGGACAGGACTTGTGACAAGAACTCCTGCAATAACATAGAAATTAACCAAAAAGGAGAAAAATGCCCATGTGAAATAAAAATTTTGTGTATGGTGGTTCCTCACTGACCGCTGCATCTGATGTTGCATGCATTTGATGATTGTATGCGGCCATCAGTACACCACCAGCGGCTGTTGATCTGGAAGATGCCGTAGTCAGTGGATCCATCTGTGTTGTGGTTCACGGCTCTGGTGTTGTAGGATGACTCCCAGTAAGCCAGACAAACCCCTGCAGAGTAAACAGACCAACACAGAGACCACCTGAAAGGACAACTTCAAGCATTAAAACCCACGAGGTGACAGCCAGCCACCTCCATGAGAGCCTTGTAGCAGTACAAGGTAGTACCCAAGGACCTTAGAATTGTTTTGTCTGTTTTTCTAAGGTAAAGAGGAACTCTTGTTTACTAAAAACAAGACTGAGTTGTGTAATCCATTTTTTTCAGCTGGTTTTCTGGAGATGACTCCCACCCAGGCCACATGTTTTCCCTGTTTTCAGTGTTTTTACTAAGGTCAGCTTCACTACTGTGTTTGCATGGATCAGTTTTGTAATCAAAACAATAATAAGTCACTTGATTTTCCATACACAACTATAATAAATAAAAAACAAGTTGCCATCTTTCAAAAAAGATAAAACACGGAAGAATTTAAAAAAAAAAAGATTTTCACACAAACTCTTAGCTTTTTTGCTATTTGCTATTTTTGTTTTACATATACATATATATATATATGTGCAAAAGGTATTTGTGGCCTTTAGGAAATAGGCTGGTATTATTCCTAACATGTATGTTGTGTTGCATGCTAATAGGGAATACAAAAGCATCTAAATGAGTAGCAGTTTCTAATCTAGATACAGTATATACACTGACAGGCTGATACTTACAGTTGGCCAGGCTGACGCCTCCCAAGCCATCCATCCCACTTCTCTTCAGCACTCGGGCCAATTCACAGCGCTCATAGACTTTAGCGCTGGCTAAAGTCACCAAGAGGAAAAACACCAGACTTCTCATGATGGGCTCTGCTGGACAGAATGTTTCCACTGCTGCTTTGCAATGCCTTTTTATAGTTGAGAAACCCTCCCGAAACCGCTGTGGTTGCTTTGATCCACAAAAATCCTTATTTACCCTGTTTTAATCAGGGTTTATGAGTTTGACCTTTGATTTTTTTGTTCCCTGGCAGACTGTTATCAGTGTGATAATAGAGACAGGACTGAAAGAAACTGTTATCAGTGTGATAATAGAGACAGGACTGAAAGACGAGGTGAAACTGCAGTCTAGTGAGTTAAAGAGTAAGCTTTAAAAAATCTCACATGGAGAAAAAAAAGTTAAGGTCAAGTTATTAAGGTCATAATGTTTGTTTCAAGTGGCTGCCACTCAAAACCAACAGCAAAGGCCCAACTAAGTAAATATGTAAAAAATATAGGAAGTCCCATTTGACTTCTCTTTGCAGAACAGGAACCTGATTTTGTTTTATACCTGAAATGTATACAGTTATTATAAAGTCATTTAATATGTTTCTAGTCAGTTCTATAGCATCAAGCCATGTCATTCTATTACACAGATTAAAGTTACTATTAGGATCAATTCATCATGTCTTTTGGTCTCTCTGAGTTGCTGTGACAAATAACACCAAAAATAATCTAACCTTGTCTAATGTCTACCCAATGGCCATGTTTACTAAAATCTTCACTCAGACTCACATGTGAAGAATAAAAATGATCTCCACAGAGACAAGCTGTCTGCTTGTGTAAGAACTGTACTGCTATTAATTTGAAGGGAAAATATTTTTTCCCTCGATACTGTAGTGATTGGTGGCAACCTTTTCAACTGAGTAAGCTCTGTGCAGGCTTGGAAACAAACATCAGTAAAGACATACACATGTATGTCACACAAAATGTGTGCACATGTGTGTTTCACAAAAAAATAAAATAAAATAAATAAACACACAAAAACAGATTGTTAACTTCATAAGATTAATGTAAAAGAACATTGTATTTGGCTGTAACTGCCAAATACAAATAGTTAGGAACGGCTCTACAAAAGACTCAAGGTCAAATTTACCGTGAATCTGAGTGAGAACATCTGCATCTGCAAAATCTGCAAAATATTTAACCCCGTACACTACTAACAACAAAGCTGTTTCATAGTTGTCTTTCTGATCATGTGAGCTATGTTGGTTGTCCTCAGGAGACACAAATCGGTTTAATCAGCCAGCCTGCTCCTTGTTGATGTCAGTCAGGTTAAAAGGGTAAATATTTAAAATATTGTGGTGGTCGATGAAACAAAACTCCATTTACCAGTGTCTTTGTCTCCTTTAATCTCTTGTGGTGTGGCTGCCCTTTTGTGCATCTCCTTCAACTCAGACCTGGAAATCCTTTCTCGACCACTTTCAGGACAAGGTTACTGCCAGATTAGGCAGGATGTAGATGGAAAGTTTCTGTCACTTTCCTCTCTCTTTGGTGGTCCAGTGCATGTTAGCATGGCATCCATATCACGTTGAGCATGTTGAGCACTCCTATTCAATTACAAGGATAGACTTACAAATGTGTGTGTGCGTGTTTAATCGTATGCACTTGACCGTAAAACTGATGCCAAAAATTGGGTTTAAAGTCAGAGCTCCAATAATGACCAGTTTAGTTCATCAAATAGTTTCAATTTGTAAGTACATATCTAAGAGCTTAATGGGCCTCATATGCAAGCATTTCTGTGCAACATGTCTTTTTTCTGTGAGGTTTGTTGAGTAAAGTCAGATTACCAAAGTTCTCTTAACTGCACAAACTAATGATAAATGGCTAAAATGGTTTAACATGAACACACAAGCAAGCAACAAGTAAAAGATTGTTAGTTGAATGTATTAAATGCATATTAATGACCCCTTTTTTTATTTGTTTTTATTTCATGTTTAAGCTGAAATTGGATTTGTGGAAACACTGAAAAAGAAGTGTTTTAGTGTTTCCAAAAGCCTAAATTTAACAACAAAGCAACAAGAACAGTGAGTTATAGTGCAATAAAATACATCGTCACATTAAATTTTTTTTCATTTTTTTGAAAGGACACATAAACATGGGACAAAGTTGAAATCATCCCATTTCTTCACACTAATTACATCTGATAAATCAATTACAGTGTAAAATAAGCCTAAAATTTGAAACATTTACTTTATATAAAAAGAGTTCTGTAATTGCAGACAGTCTGTGTGTTAAAGTCCTATCAAATAAAACATATAAACAGTGCAAATGTTTTGATCAACTGCAGCTGAAGTTGGAGGAATTTTTTTATGCCGATGATGCTGTCCTACCTATGTCTGTTGATTAAACATCACATCCTGCCACATAGGCGCTCAGGTCAATCTAAACTGCTACTGGTTGTAGTTTAGATTACCAAAGTAGAAGTGAGATGGTAACATGCCAAGCAACAGTCAAGTAAACAAACAAATCATAAACTACTGTCACTTAGGGGTTAATAGATCTGTTGTAGAAAAGCAATATCACACTGGAGGTCATGATGTTGTACTGAATATCAGCATAGCTGTGATACTATGGCACTCGGCCTGCGGCCTCATGCGTACTAACTGTATCACAGCATACTGATATTCAGTACATCACTCCCTCCCGTGTGCTATTGTTTAATTATAGATTTGCATTAGGAACTAAATGTAAAATGCTTTTTTTAAATCATAACTACAGTAGAATGATTAAAGTTTGCTCATTTCTACTTAAAAGTCTTGCTGCCACATAAATCGCTGACCTGAAGTAAGTGAATGAACCACACCTGAGTTCCTCTAACATCTGTTATTAACATAATACATACAAAACATAAATGTCTAGCCACTGCTTTCAGCATGCCCTGTCTCCCATTACCTACCTCTCTGTTGTGCCCTCATTGTCACTGAATATTATCATTTTACCAGAAACACATGACTGATTTTGGTGATTATTTCAGATAGATAGTACAAGATAGCAAATGCGCCTAGACACGCCTCCATTCCGCCTTCATTCTCAGACATCCCGACCCTCAGCACACAGACCCACACTTGTACACACATGTACACTTGTGGCAAAAATGAAACTTGCGCCGGGTGTATGATAGCAATGAAACCTGTGCAACTGGCGCACCGCGTTTGCGCCGGGTGTATGATAGGGCCCATGTCACCAAATATCATTATTTAACCAGAAAAACATGACTGATTTTGGCGATTATTTCAATTTGAATATTATTATTTTATTACTCCCTTTAATAGTCTTTTTGTATTATGCTGTTTATCTAGCTGTATGTTAAGTGCTTAAAGAACCTTGCAAAGCAGGTATAGGCAACTGTTATCTCACACTACTGCTTTATGTAA